>LR737386.1:4657457-4718393 GCA_902655005.2 Marronus borbonicus
CTCATAAAATTCATGGTTGCTGTTTTATGCTTAGTTACTAACTAGACACCTTATAATTGCACGAGAATTTCGTAAAATCCTTTTGTTTTGCGCTTATTTAAAACAATATCGATGTAATTATTTGGTTTAATATAGTGTAATAGTATAAAACATTCTGGAGGCTTTTTTTAATTCTAGATACAGGATGATGCAAATTAATCCGCTATTTGTGTTTTTAATGGCCCTACGAATGATGGATTTCGTTAGGCAAATTTTTAGTGCTTTCCTGTAGGTTAATAGAAAAATAAGCACGCTCTACTATCGAATTAGTTATAGTTATTTATTAACTATCAATACTTTTTATCGTAACTTTAAATCTTGTTTCCTTAATCCATCAATATAATTGAATCTGATTAAGAGACGAAAAATCGATGTGTCTATAGATAACGCGTAACGATATTGAAGATAAATTTTTTTGAAACTCAAATTCTATATACATGGCATTGACAAATATTCCTTAATACTTTTTTGATTGATTTAAGATCCTGTCATTATTCAATTTTGTATGGAAGATTTATAGATCAATCGGCTTTATATTGTCGCTATAATCTTACATCGATAACGTTAATGGAATTAGTGAAAGACTTAGAGTTCCTGAATGTTTTTAAAAATATGTATCTTGATATATTGGTCTATTTTGTTCCTACATTACCGTTTATTAAAATTATTCTAGCACAAATTATGTTGTATTCAACCTTTTTTTTTACCATATCTTTCCTTATAAATGATGTCTGAGAAAATACTAATAATCCTTTCTAAATAATCCAAAAAATCTTAGCTTAATCTTTTAATAATCCGATGTACTTTTGTATAAATACCACCTCGTCGACAGTACGCAAATTATTTGCAAGCAAGCGAATTTCATAGAGGACATATTGTAGCCCCACACGAAGCTAATGTGTGTTTTCAGCTCCTGCGGCAATGGAATGACTGAAAGATGATTGTGGGTGTCGAAGTGGCGTACAATCGTCTTTTCTATTGAATCAAGCTTTTGTTTGACCCCAATAATACGTGTATGTGTACCAGACGTACAATGTCTACCATGGGAATTTTGAATATTGAAAGAAATCATGTATGAAAACCTCCTTTTGATTGAAGTTACAGGTAATATTTCCAGTCCAGCCTAGATCGCAACAGCCCGTATTACTTTCGTTCCTCCAGAGAATCGCCCAATTATCTTTCAACACGATAACACTAGACAACGGGAAGACACAGCACATAGGTTTTGCAGTTTATTTGGTATTGTTTAAATAAATTATTTAGGGTCTATTTAGGGTATTATACAGGGTCATCATAAATAATAAGAAAGCAACAAATGATTCTGTATTATATTACCACAAATTCTATATTTTTTTTATAATTCAAGTAACATCTCTAGCAGCTTTGCCATTTACATGAAGCATTAGCCTGCCATGAGAATATTACACACCTGCGCTCATAGGTAAATGTGTTTTTTTGTAACGAAATGCGAAATCGTACTTTGAGAGAGTTGCGAGGTTTAGGCTCGATCTGAGACCGATAGCTTGGCGAAGTAGATATTATGCTACTTGTACCACAAATGAAAGTACAGTATATTAATAATAGCTGATCGACACCTACACGTAGTTTAGCTACGTCCGCAGTTAGAAAGGTGGTCGTTCGTATGCGGGGGAAAGATGAAAGACAGGCGAAAACAAGCAAATATAGGGAAAGGTAGGGGTCGTTAAACGGTACCTACAGCGGTATCCTTCAAGCTTGCGGTAGGCTGAAGCGATTTTTCGATTTCGTTTCGTGGGCGCGTGTACGAATCCGCGCTCAAATCATCGACTCTAACATCGTGTTAATGGTTAGGAAAAATATGAAATATAAAAAAACGCGATAAATGGTAGACTTCTGTCAGACAGAAACGTGAAAATCGGTGAGGGAAACACGGATCTTTCCCTTGCCTGCGACGAAGGATGTAGCGAATCGCGTTTTCGCAACGCTGCGACACGAATTTGGAAATGAACGATTAATCTAAGATAACTTTAGTGTTCGGATCCGCCGTACGACTTTTTTTATCGCTTTTCTTTTTGTTAATTTTAAATATAAAATCGTTCCTACAACGTTGTTGCAATTATCTTCATAGGATTTTTTTTCTGTGTAGCGTTGTCAAAAAGATTCGTTTAAACACTAAATAGACATTAATGTTGTTAACGTTGTTTACTTTGAATTGCTTTCCACCGCACATAAATGGTTCTAAGTTACTAAAAACACTGCTTTGCTTCATTTGGTGGCAATTCTAATGATGTTTGAGATGTAAAGAAAGTTTCTCGAAAAATATCCATGTGTTTTTGTTGAAAACATATTAAATACCTATTCAAAAAACTTGAACGAACTGAGCTCAAAATATTTAAACTAACCAACTAGATTTCATTTATAGAATTCGTACATCTTCCAAATTGCCAAGGACATATAATATTTCACTGTACAGCAAAAATTATTTAACATTTCATAATTATAAATCCAAATATGCGGTTTCACCATTCAAACATCTAGCCAGATAATGCTAACTGCCTACAAAATATTTACTTTGTTAATTATTGCATATTATTAATAAACAAGCGCATCCACAGCGGATTACTGGCTTCAAAATCGTATTCATTATAAATACACAGAGATGTACATAAAGTAAGTTGTTGTCGTCGAGAAGGAGCCTTGTACCAATTTTCCGAGTGGTGTGCCTCTTTTAGTATAACAAGAATACTCGATACGCTGACATAATTTACTAAATATTTAGCAAAGAAACTATCTCTCTTATCGATAAAAAATTCTCAGAAGGCCAAGCCTGTGCTACTCACGTAATGCGTGATAATATTTTATTAGTCGACTGTACACTACGTCACAATGTTTAATTGTTTGAATTTAATTAATTTACGATTCTAAAACGTGATTTTGCAACGTCGCGAGGCGCTAGTTAAGTCAGGTATTGTTTTTAAAACGGAGAATCCTTACAATATTCTTTTGCACGTTCTCACCTTGACCCGTTTTACACAAACTACATACATACATCAAGTTGGATAACTAACTTAATTACCCATCGATTAAATGCATGATTCTGTAACCTTATTCAAGGTCTAAGCAGTCGTAAAATCTTCTATACTGGGTGGAATTCGTGTATTTGACTCTGTTGTTTCTTGTGTTAATTGTGCGTGCAAAGTATTCCACGGTTTTGCTACTATCATCCCTTTGCCGTAAAGGAGGAAGCGCAATTAATTTTTCTCCTAATGGTGAATTGGGATTACACCAGATCCATCTGAAAAATCTACTGTTGAGTCTAGTAGAACTCAAATGGACGGCGTCCGATTCTCCCACAAGTAGAAGCAGGCCCCCTTAAGTGCAATTTGGACCACCGCGTCGATAAATAAATTTAGGAATAAAATAGTGTTAAAATATGTTATTTTCTGTTAATGAATTTTTTATTATTTATTTAGGCAGGTCTAAATAAGGCATAATTTTCTGCAATTGTCACTTTAACCTAATTCTAGATTAAAGTTTAATTCGTGTCAGTGCAACTGATCATCAGTCAATTATTCGTTAGCATTCTTCAATGCTCCTTGTGAGTTTTGTTGAGGTTGGCGTGCCTTTTTGGCTTGTTAAAAATCATTTATATGGATAATTATTATTTTCTTGTTATTTCTTTGGAAGACTTTGGAAATGTTAGTAGCAAATTTTGTGGGATAACATCCTCTTTCTAAAATATCTGAGCAATTTGAAGCAATTATCTATTAGTATATTTGATTGCTTGTTGTTATTCGGCTTATTTAATTCTAGAGAACACTAGAAGTAATCTCAAATTAATTACGCGAATTTTGGCACGTTATATTTCGAGCGAGAGTTGCCAACGTCGTGGGCAGATACTAAAATATTCGCAATAACACATAATTGAGTCACTATTGCCAAATATACTTCGTGCTAAAAGGCTAAACCATGCATATATACGATATACAAAAGAATTTTTCTTATTAAAATCTTACCAGAAATTATTGGTATAAATTTTCAAGTTCGTTAGAGAACATCGCACACCTTAGTGGTGTAGAGCTCTTGCGTGTTTACACGCATTATTAGTTATTATTTCAAAATTACGGCTACATAATGTAACATTTTCAAGCTGACGATCTGAATTTAACCATCCACATGTATTTATCTCCTTCCAATTGCAGAAGTTCCTAATTTTTTACGGGTGTTTATCTTGTCGAAATGTAAGCAAACGTTGTGGATGTGTATTTATGTAGAGGAATTTTTGAGAGAATAAAAAAAGATTCAGCTAAAAATAGGGCGTTCATGAGGAATAATCGTGAATAGATATTGATGAATCACTTGATCTGTTTATGCTAGATGGTAATGAATTTTTACGTAAGTAAGGCTAATTTTGTTCTGTTTTTGCATTTCGAATTGTTTCTGTTATTGTTACTTTTTTTGGGATTAATCCTAACAGTTTATTTCGGAATTTCGATTAAATTAAAAATATATTCTTGGTTAAATTCTTAGTTTCACTTGTGTAAAACAATGTAAATTTAAGATTGGACTGCCACACGGCTATACTTAAACTTTGTAAGGATCGCGTTGTAACTGTACAAGAAAGTATAATTTTACAGATCAAAGACAGCTATTGCTGATTGAGAGCTGTTGTAAATTATACTTTCAATAGGTAATTCCGGCATGATTCTTCTTCCTCTACTTGTTCCAAAAGCCATCAATGAAAGTCGTCTTGGACTTTTGTGGGTTCCAAATAGGAACTATAATGGCTTGGGAGCGTACTGAACTTGATGTGAAAGTTCTCCAAGGTAGTTTTAGGAAACAATAAACTATCGAAATAATTTTTTCAATTATTAAAAAAAATGCAGTGAAATCAATAATTTTGAATTCTCATTCATCTGATTTATCCCATAACGATTTCTTTTTATTCACGAATGTCATACAAGAAATGCGTGAACACCGATTTTTATCCCCTGAAGAAGCTTCCAAATTATGTTTTAGGGATACCACGTTCGCAATGGAAAAACTGTTTCTAGAATTGGTTTGAAGACAGGTAAAGATGTACATAGCTTAATGGCGAATGTTGCGAATGAAAACAATAAAAACGATTTGTACCAAAATTTTATTTTCTTTCATTGTTTTTGTGAACACTTGAAAGGCACCCCATGTATTCTAAGCTTTCACATATTTCATTTATGGTTCATCAGAGATGGAAGAGGAAATTTAAAATGTCCAGAAAATAAAGAATATTGAAATTATTTAAGTTAAAACACAAACTCACGAGGTGAAGAAGAGGTTATGCGATGAAGACAACTTTATAGAATAGGTCTGGAGAGTCAAATTATTGCATCATTGCAAATTATTCTTCGATGAAGCATAAATAAAAAAAAATGCAAGAGAGGCCTTATTTGATGATTGATTGTAATCGCTACTATTATTTTCCATCTTCCTTTCCTCCAAATTCAAAGTGTTTTGATAATCAACATCAGTATCAGTTCTATTGAAATTATTGTTCATAATCATCAAAAAGTTTTAACTAGGACTTTCATTTCTAAAATTAGTTGTTTTTGAATGATTAAGTTGTATTTAACAGAACCACTACGTAGATATTATGGTCAAATCTCGCCTTTTCCTATAACCAATATGTCCTAAATTACGGATCTGTTAATAGGACAAGAATTTATAGCTTTAATTATAATTTAAAACTAGGTTGTCCATAAAGCTGTTTTTTGCGAACCTTCATCTAATTCCTGGAAGAAAACAACTTCGTTTCGGAATGTTACCTCGAAAATCGTATAAATCCTTTACTTAGTAGTGTATGTAGCACAATATACACCGTTCAACATCAAATCTAACATTGAAAAGCACACACCACCGCGAGAATTCGTATTTATTTATGTTAGAGGATTTTATTTGAATGAAAGCGCTGGAGGCCTTCTCTTATGTAGCTCCAGACCATTCTAATCCTCGGTTCGATTTTAAAATAACCATCACGCGCTGTGGTGTAAATATTTTGTAATGTTAGCATCATAAATAATTCGGTCCTAAGTAAATCTCGCGAACTGTTTATGAGCATTCGAAATTTAATTTTTTTGGCCCACAAACTGATAGGAAGAAAGGGAAAATAGGTGAGGAATTTAGGTTAATCTATCAAAATATGCGTGCGTATTTTTTTTATTCCTGCACAGTCGATAAAGTAGTATATTCATGGCTGTTAAGTGATTTTTTTGACGACGCAGAAAAATTCTTCCATTTCTTGTTTCCTGCCTAAAAAAAATGAATTCTTTATAATTTTCCGAAATTTTTGAGTGCCTTTAGAGGAAAAAAAACGAAACGCGTATGGTTTTTTAACAGAAATACATTTTGCACAGGAACGGAAAACGGAAATGGAAAAACACCTTTTCCGTTTCTGTTACATTTAGCAAAAGAACTGTAAAACAAGATGGTTCGTTTGATTAAAAAGGAAGGGATTGAAGTATTGGTGATGCTTGGATACAGTGGCAGCGGGGAGCCTTACCAATTGTTTCAAGAATATCCTAAAACAGCACCTACTTCAAGATCTTCACCCTGTATCTTATAGTATATAGAATAGGAAATGGAAAAATATTTTTCTTACTATCGGCTGCGTGAGTCAGTTATTATTGTTCTTATTAGAGAGACGTGATTTACGGGTTATCTTTGTTGCACTCGACAGCGAGACGTAATGGAATTTTACGTCCCTAGGGATGTAAAGTAATAATACATGTAGATAGAAATAGGTGTCAACATATAACAGAAATTGAACCCTTTGACAGTTACGGATGTCAGCAAAATGCTAATTTTCTGGAATATTTGGGCAGATAGCAAGTGGTTTTGCGGTCTCGGATGTATTATCCATAATCGCAAAACTGTACTTATACCCTTGCCACAAAAGTAACTATTTGCACCCTTTTTCAAGAAATCACTTAATACCAAATTTATGAATATTGTGCATTACTTTATCAACATATTGCATGGCATCTTCTTTAATTTCGTTGGATTGTTGAAGTAGCAAAACCATCATTGATGTACCTGATCCCGACGTAAGTTTCTTTTATCAGATTTATGCATGATAGTGTATCTCAATAACAGATTTAGATAAGCATTGAGATAGAACTTGAGATTGCTATATACCGGGTGACTCATTTCGAATGGAAGATTTAAGCTGATAAATAAAATTGTAAACGCAAATCAGTTAGTGTCGTATACTTGTTACACTTTCGCCAAATATTTTACATTATTTTTTGAATTTTTTTTAACAGAGTTGTGACGTCATATGCATATTAAGTAAATAAAGCAGTTTATATATTTTTTAATAAGTTGATAATTTTTTTAAATGCAAGTTCAATGATATTTGACTATTCCATCTTTTTTCTTTTTGCGTTTCTGCAGTTCCAAATAATTTAGGAAGTTTTTTGGACTAGTTTACTTAATATTTTTCTATTATGTTACGAAGTTTGCTTTCTATACGTTCCTTCATCTTTTGTGAATGTCGCTTTGTATAACTCCATACGAAAACTTTAACTCTGTTTCTCACTTTACACTTTACGCTTTGATTTGGTATTTCGCTTGTATTACCATAAAGAATGTTATATTGTTTCCATATACAAAAATATATTGATCACATCATAACTCTGTATGTTTATTACATTAATCTAAAGGGGAATATAAGTTCGACGAATTATTTTTTGGTCGTCATTGTAGGTGTAGAAGTAATTTTACTTAATGAATGGCGGAGAGGAATATTTGCAAGCGACTTTACAAAATATTTTGCTAAATATTGAAAACCAGCCCTCAATTTCTTATGAAATTTTTAATTGAATAATCAATCATTTCTTCTATTTCCAACCATTTCCATTTCCAATGCCTTCACTAGACGATATCTACGTGTTAAAAATCTCTTTCTGTCGCATACTTATATTTGATTCCAAAGCAGTGGATAACCTTTACACCTTTCTTGATAATCACTCGTAATATTTCGATCTATTTCCATAATTATTCAAAAATTGTATCACCTTTGTCTCATCATTACTATTATAATTTATGCAAGTCGTCCACCAACGACGAACCCGAACAAGACAACAGAAAAACCTTTAACAGTTAATATCATGCACGTAAAACGTAAAACGAAATTTAAGCGTACGCTTTGGAATAATTGGAAAGACTTATTTGTTGGTTTATGATCGTAATAAAGGCGCTATTTTGCATTGATAATGTCGAAACAAAAAAATGAGGCGATTATATTACGTTTCACTGATATGGTGATCCTACTCACAAAGAATAGTCTGATAAGGGAATTCGGATATGAGAGCTAAGTATTCGCAGCTTCAATGTTCGAGAATTAGTTGTGGATTTGAGGAAAAGATGCATCAAGTGTAATTATTGGTTGATAACATGATCTGATTTGTCTTCTTATAGTTTACACCAATTCTTGAAGATTAGTGTTACATTATTGGTCTGAATCTCGTCTATTCTTATCATCTTTGAATTGAAGAAGTGATTGATATTGTCTATTAACTTAAGTTCTGAGAAAAGGTGTTTAATTGGATTAAATCCCTCTTTCTATTATATGATTAAAATCGTTAATATCCTACGAAGCTCGAGAAATCATCTGAAATTTTTTATTTATTTTGCCTAATTTGGCGGTGTTGCTTATAGTAGTGAAAGGTGTTCCGCGGAATCATGATTTTGAATTGAAGAGGCAGTTGGTCCTGTTGGATTAAACAGATCCTCCAATTATGTTGGATAATTTGATGGTATGAGTGAAACACATTATAAACAGAAGCTTTCACATAATGCGAAAAGGCAACGGTATATGTTAAAGTTACTAGAATTTCCAAATACCGATTGATGGGTCATGCACCAAATGACTTAAAAATTAAAATTTTCAGCAAGAAGAGTTGCCCAAATTGGTTTTCTATAAAGGTGTGCAAAATTATTTACGCACTATTCCTAAAAACAGTAAAGCATGAATTAGATATTGTTTTAATGACGTGTTTGAGCAGATAACTTTGTACATCCTGTACGTATATATGTACATGTGCAATTATATTCTAAAAAGTATATAAAAGATAAGAAGCAGGTATACTCACATTATCAAAGTATCAAAACGCTACAGTATAAAAGTATAAAAAACACACTTAATAAAATAATTGTAATCGTAAAAAAATTAGAGTAAAAATTTCATAAAAAATAGTGTCTCGTGAGTCGCAAAATCGCAGGGAATCTTTGTAAATTCACCAAAATAATACTATGTTCAACAAGATTACACACTTGACTTCTACTAAGTTTTGTATCGCGACCTGATCATGCAATAGCAACAGCGCGACTGATTGCTACTGATATTTGCCACTCAAAAACCACGTTCGTACTCCGGTCACTTTCGCTAATCGACTAAAAGTTACATGAACGACGCTTAAGCCACTGGGATCGCGTTCGTTCAAGTTTTTCAGTAGCACGTGTATCAATATGTAAGATCCCCCCTACTATACGGCTGACTATTCAGCGCGCGATAAGCTACGAAATCGCGAAAAACGTCTCGCTGAAAATCTGGATATAGTGGCCTACTCATCCAGGGGATCGGCTTCGTCATTGGCGAGCGAAGATGCGCGCAGTAGTATACTTGTTACGAGGCTATTTTAAAATTGTTTATTCGTTGGGCGTGATTTTGAAGGTGAACGCGAAAAATGTTAACAGCTCCGAAGAAAAACAAGAAAACATAACGTTGAAGATGAGATATAGAGCACTGTACAACTGTGCGAGGACTCTCGATTATTAAGAGGCTGTACAATAATCAACAGTGTGGTAGTAAGTAAAAAACGTCTAGAACAAACACTCAGTTTAAGAAAATGTAGCATTCTGGAAGAACTGATCCATAAAAATGAAAGCAGAGGTAAATATCTATGTGCCAAAGAACTAATGAAGAGCTGTTTTGTCCGAGCCGGAGACATTTACCGTCCAATACAAATTACGACATGCACTCGTAGAAATTAAATATTGGTCCTGAATTAAGGGAAACAATATCGGGAATACTATTCATATGAGTTTTCATTGTTCTCTTGTTCATTTGTCTTTTATAACTATGTTAATTCCAATGTTAATATTATTTGTTGCTAAACGACAGTGATGCCTGTATTTAAGCCAGAATTGGTTAGTTTGGGATAGTGATCACCAAGAAGCTTAAAAAGAATCCAGCCCTGCTTCAGTTCTGCTCTTGTAAAAGGGATCACATAGCCCTAATTGATAGTTAGTCTTTACGCTTCCAGTATTATCTCGTTAATGTACTTAATATGGTCCGAAAAGCCGGAACCTCCGGAAATTTCCTATCTTAATGTTGTTTACAACACAGCAAAAGGATCAATTTTTCTCTTCTAGTTTCTATCGCATAGTAAAGAAACTCTGCAAGCACTAATCGGAACTTAACCATCTGATTTTTGAGTGCAAAAGCAAATCCCCATATGCTGCGTCAATTTCAGCAAAAAATGCATTCATCTGGCACAGAGATTTTCCGCTTCTATGTATACGGTAGATTAATGAACAAGGCGCGGTGCACAGACCATAGTTTGGACCAACCATGAACTAATGGATTAAATATTTATGACGAAAGAATGATTTTTGGTTGTTGTTTTGATAATTGGATTAATATATTTATCATGACTCCAGAGATTAACAATAATGACTCGGCATTTTTGTTTGTAGCGTCTAGCTTCTCTTTGCAACAATACTAAGAGTACAAAAAAGAGCAAATATACGATAAATGGAGGATATTTTTGTCATCAAAGCGTGGGTTGTGTTGGCTGAAGAAAATGGTCTGGAGGTGTACTCTCTCCAATTGAGTGAACATTTTGAATGTTACGGTTATAGATAACGAGAGGTTGAGACGTATCTCAACCTCTCGTCAAGACTCATTATATGTCCTCTCTCTATATTGGAGAGTTTTTTATAATAATAATAATAATGCTTTATTTCTCCTTTGTAATAACAGTACATATAAGCAGGTGCGGGCAAAGAAATTAATCAAGCTAAGCTATTGCCATTCTTCCACTGAACCTTTAAATACAAAAATTTTATCAAGAAGACAATTGCCAGGAATTACTGGAAAAAAAATGCCCAAAAACTAACTAAATTCAATTCTGTACCATACATTCCAGCTGAACAGAAGCTAACACATACAATCATGCACCATGTATCAACCTAAAGGAAGCTACCTAGATAGAAGGCAGCAAAATTCAGTTTTAAAACGAATTAAAGGTAATGGTTTGAGATGTAGGCAGGAATCTCGTTATACACCTTGGCACCCACAAACGCGCACAGACCTTTTAAACTGGGCGGTTGTTTGTTGAGTTGGTGTGATCCAATCCTTGCTGCTCCTATTTATGTTGTGTACATCACAACGAAATACAATTTTGCGATAAACTGATAACTTGAGAGACAATAATGGAGTGGATAGGGAAGGCGGCGTGAAGGTATTAGCGATCATGCATATTTAAACTAACGATCTTAGTTTTAAACAAATTGATATTTTGTGGCGATATTTCTAAAAAGAAAAGGGACGAACTTCCCCAGAAACATAGTGAAAGCTAAAGTCTAAAATTGAGATCAGTTACTAAGTCATACCAATTCATACAAATTCACATATGTATCCAACGTATACAGTCGAAAATCTCTGTTATCACGACCTGTATTATATACATACATTAACGGAGCGATAGGATATCAGCTGATAAGCAAATCGAGGTCATTAGTGTGTGTGTATTTTCGCGACAGTAAAAATTCTTCACCCGATTTAAACCAAAACGTACGTACGTCGTAAACGTTTGGCGAGATTGCCCGGCCCCAGAATGCAGGTCGCGAAGTCGCAAGTGGCCAAGAAGGATCGATACGATCCAATGCGGGGCAAGGAGCAAGATAGTACGGCCACAACAGTTCTGAGTTGAAATGGAAAACGCCCTTAAATAAAGTTTGGCGAATGCAATACGCTCTTCCATATGTTCCATACTTTGCTTGTTCTCTTTTTTTTTAAACGTAGAGAAGATTTAGTTTTTAAAACTTCAAATGTTATATTTAGAATTAGTACATCGGAAAGACATTTGGCGTGAGAAATTTTTGATACTAAAAAATATAGGAAGACTTCCAAAAAATACTTAGGTTAGTTATTCGATCATTTCCAAACCATAACCCATGAAGCCTTGCAGCGTCATTACTCAATCTCTGGTTGGCCAAAGAGTAACGGGCGAGGCGGGAGCAAATAAACATAGGGGAGAAGACAGCGTTTTGCTGCGGCAACCGTATCCTGGTTGACTGGGAAATTCATCTTAATACCAGGAGTTCCTTGATGAATGGGATTCAGCTTTCATTTCTTGATTGAGACAAGCTTTGCAAAAAAATAAGATATACAGCGTCTTCATCTTCAGAATTATCTAATGACCCATGTCTATGTTTTCCCGTGGTTACAGTAGCAGCGTGTATCATTAATAGCCGTCACATTCTGCCTTAGCAAATAGTACTAAGTTACATTTAAATTTAATTGAGGAATTTTACAAAAAATTTGTACTTTCAAACGAAACCATTTTTTAAATGCAGAAGGATTTTAAACTATGCTGTGCTTCTTGAAACACGTTTGTCTTTCTGTTTCCATTTATGTACCGGCAAAAGATCTCAAATTTCATCAACTGATGGAGAGACATCAGAAAGAATTTCTAGAGATATCCTAGAGTGACCCTATTGACTAAATATAACATATTTTAATGAATAAGTTTCTAAAACAACATTCATAAAGATTGAGATATTGATTCTGGCATCTTCAAAACCTTTTTGTAACTTAGTTCTTTGAATAGCAGTGAATGTTTTGAGGTGGGAATTATAAGACAAAGCGTTTGTTACTGATGTTTGAACGTATGGATGGCCAATTGATAAATTGTTGAACCTCTTTAAAGATTGAATTTCAAAAGAATGCAGATGAAACAAATAAATAATAAAGAATTCAGAGTAGTTCAGTGCGACTTACTAAATTGGAGAATAATCTTTGGGTTAGAGGCTCCTCGTGATTCACACACTTTTCTAATTGAAAGAAAATGGTGAGTACGACAGCCGGTCACGATCTAGTTTCTTGTTTGGTTCTACGTGTCGATGGCAAATAAGGATTTAACAACGTTCAATACAGGTGTTTTCAAAACAATACGGCACGATAAATAAATTATATAAACTAATGAAGCGTTAACAGCAGTCGAAAGACAGGATTTGGAAGATCTATTATTTTTAACCTGGAGCTAATGATTTCTTTTCCAAAAATTTGTGAGTGACGCCATAATTAAATTTGCAATTATACTCGAAAGGAGTAGGCAATCCTTCTAAGAACAATAGTGTCGCTGTGCTCAAGGACCAGAGACTTTATTTTTCTGTCAGCAAGATAAAATTAAAGAACTTATTTTGACGCAGTAAAACATATTTCTTGGTATGTTATTTTCTTCATCATATCCCCCGTTTTACACGTTTCCCTTTGTTTCAACATTTATTTATTAGGCTATTCTACACCAAATTTATTCATTTTAAAAATATAACCTCAATTAAACCAAGACTCTTTTTGTCTTACATTTTATGCGCGCTTTAAATATCTCAAAAAAGAATAACAACAACAAAACCAGTATTCCGTCAAAATGAGCTTTTTCTAAAATGTAAATAACAACATTATTTTCGTAGAAAATTATTCATGTACCTACGAATATCCAACCTGTGGTTGCTATAGGATAAATTTGGAGATGGATTGCGGTAAAATTTTCCACAATTGTATCTCGTAATACCCGGTGTGTACGTTCCTTCTCTCACCTTTCCCCTCTCTCGCGTACCGCCTCTGAAGATATATTTCTAAAAATACAATTAACGGCAACGCAACGCAATTTATAAACGAATTCTTTAAAATCTACTTTCGCCAACACTGTCGTCCTCGTGAAAAACAACCGAACGGGCCGAGCCAACTTTTCTAATTGTATATAAATAGTTTAGCATTCCGTTGGAGAATATGGTTTAGCATGTACAATAGTATTCGAAAATTACGTAATAAAGTAACTAATGGGAAAACATACGTTGCTACAGCTGCTTCGACGACAATACGGTGTAGCAACAAAATCAGTTTGGCAGATCCCATACTTATTCAGGAAAGCATATACGAAGTCATTTTAATTTTTTTTTTTTTTTATTCTAACATAAAACCAAAATTTGAATGTCTCGTGTTTCGCTCGAAATCCCTTTGGGGACTTTTCAGCGCTATACAAAGGCTTCAGTTACATGTTTTTTTGGTAAAATCGGTCTCGGAGAATCGATTCCCGCCACCCTAATTTACCCATCTCGTTTATTTTTCGAATTGCACACTGAAAAAGGCTAAAGAGAGGGATCAAAGTTTCGCAACATTCTTCAATTTATAGCTCGCTTACCGTATGAGATAGAAAATCGGGGTAACTTTTAATGGATCCAACGTATCTAAATGTATAAATGAAGTTGTTAATTGGATAGATATCCGAGAATTAAGAAAATTATGAAAAAAAAACTTCTAAGGGGGAACTGAGGGTATACATTGTTTCCAAAGCTACCTATTGTATTTGTTAATTTGTAAAAAAAAAAATGTAAGAATCTGTGACATACATGACTAGCAGAATCATATAAAAACAACTTCCTTCTCCACGTACCTTATGCGAAAAAATAAACAATTTGAAATGACGATTCACGATGAAATTGAGGTTTATGTACACATATGAATACGACAATCGTACGGGATTAAATTATTACATATTATTGCAGAGCGGATGAGACCGTTTTCAGCTGACCTTAATCGTAATTACGTTTCATTTTCAATGTTGCTGGTTGCGGTTATCGTGATGCACGTGCGCCGGTGAAATTAAATTTTCAAAGCAGTCTTGTACAATTTAAGACGTTGTCTGCTACTTGGGAGGATTTTCGCGTACATGGTACAAGAATACGAAAATCGCGGATATTTAAATATAATTAAGTTTAAAATATTTTCAACTCCTTCTTGATGTTTTAGGAATTACATCTTCATCGAAGAATAATTAGTTAAATTTCTAAAGGAGTTGTTTCTTTAACTATTAAAAGTAATTTATTTGTATTGTTTCATTAATTTTTTTATAATTAGTATTAATATTTTTATTATTCTACAATTGGGCCGTGGACCGTGTTCCGTTAAAAGAATTTCTCTTGTGCCTGCTCCTTTTATCTTTTATCGGTAAAAAAAATGTTCATAGAATAGAACATGTTTATGCACAAAGAATCATTGTTGGTTCTTGTTTTAAAGTTCAGCAATATACAAACGAATTCTACAAGATTTTTATGAACTTTTTGTTTATTCAACAGACAACATTTTCGCCGGAATTGTAAATTTTCTTCAGTTTATTATTCTAGCAATTCGCCGAATGACGTCATTCGCATCCTATTTGGAATTTTCATGCAAGTTTGTTTAATCTTTCATTCACGCCCTCCCTTATGCTTTCTGGTCGGCGTGGAATGAAATCGTCGGAACAATTCCCCACTGAAACCATCGGTTAGCGTGGGATCTGTAAAAATCGCAAATGAAAACTGAAATTTTTATTACGGACAATCCCATTACACCGTTCTCCGTGTTGATTTAACTTGTCGTGTTTACAAGCCATATTTTTAGATTTCCAACGCTCGTGTTTGACGTTGACTCCCATTCAACACTCTTGTCGCATCTCTCAGCCTCTATGTTCGCATTGTTCTTCTAGTGTTGACCTTTTCGCATTCTGGGAAAAAGTTTCGCATTACATACTCCCTACGTAGAGTGCAGTGAATCCTCCTAGCCGCTTGCATCAGACGAAATCCATTAGAGGAGCAGTTAGGAAAACAGTGAACCACGGGGGTAATTTGATGGGGGCGAGATCGGAGCGTTGGAAACGCGAAGGGGGACGGTTGTTTTATTAAAAAGAAAAAGAAGATCTTCATTAACACGTCTCATGTCGCTACCGAGTAGAGAGGGCGTTAGTATGTCTAACATGCATGCAATTCACTTTGGAGTCGAGATTTTCGGCGTCATAACGAGTTCAGGAGATGAATGCATGCTTCATACACACATCTATTAGGGCACTTCTCTTGTTATCGTTGAAGGATGCAAATAGGATATTTGCTTGGAACACTGGAAAAAGGACTACAGATTGATTGAAATAAGTAACGAGTTGGTGATCGCGCGTGCGTGGCGGTGGAATTTAACATGTTAATGAGATTAAAATTTAGATTTAAGGGTCAATTTTTTTTTTGATTGCGCAATATCGAATAATAAAAAGTTCAGGTATCATAATGGATCATTACAACATGTAATAGTTGTTTTATTATCGTTTGAAGTTGTGGCTAAACTTATGGTCTTTTGTTTTGTTGTTCTATGATTTTCTCCATTTTGCCTCTGATGCCTTGAGTAATAAAACAGGGCTGGCTCCTGAAAGTTATTTCATCTTTAAGTATTGTTAGAGAAGGAAACCAGGATATATAGTCCTTTGCAGGTTCTGTCTATGTTTTAGTGATGCATTGCGTGCTCTCGAGGCAAGAAAGACCTACTCCAGACTCGTAAAAAGTACTGGTAAAACCTTAACGTTTCAGACAGTAGAAACAAGGTTCACTTTATCTGGATACCACGATTGATGGTAATGATAGTGAGGTAACAGATATTTTTATCAGCACTAAAGCTGGAAAGATTCCGCTAGGACAGGAATCCATAGCAGAAATATTCGAAAATCAACCAAAATCGGTTGTTCTTCAAAGATTGCAGTACATTCGATTTTGCATCAAAATTTAGGAGTGAAGGAGGTCTGTTCTCGATGGATTCCGCATAATTTTACTCAACTACAAAAAAGGCTCATGTCAGTTGATATAAAGAAATATTTAAAAGAGATTCCAGACGAACTAAATCCAACAAAAGTTGTTCATTCACGAAGCACTTCCAAGGAAATGGTTGCTTGTTTCTTTCGTTGTACCGAACTTGTAAGCATTGATTTGGAGAATTGATGCTGAACAATATACAACAATTTGTTTGCCAGCAGTCATCGATGAAATCAGGGAAAGCAATCGACAACGTCGCATCATCCTTCATCGTGATAAAGGTAGTTCGAACACAGCACGTCAAACAGTTAATTATTTCAAGGAGAAAAACATCGAATTAATGTCTTATTGCACGTATTTATCTGATTTATCCTCCAACGTCTTCTTTGTTTCCGAATGTTAAAAGAAACGTGGACATCGGCCTCATAGGTTAAGATTGGTCTTGTATAACATAAGCTTGGTCTTCAGATCGAGGCAACTATCACTGGGGAATTTCTTCGTTTTTTGTTGATGATCTTCTTTTCCTAGTAAATCCGATGGTTGGTACATCTTTGTCTTTGTCATTTACTATTAATTTGCATTTTTTGAGCGATTTTGTAAGCGTGTCCAAGGCACCCTGAAGGCTTTTGTCTGCGAATACTGTAGCAACGCCGAGTTATATCGTAGGTATACAAGGTGAGCAACTCCGAAGCCAATAAAGATCCTTGCGGGGCTCCAACTGAAATGAATCTTCTGGCGTACAAGACACATGTTATTTTAATTTGCTTAAATGGAACACTCCTGCATACTTTTCCAGGGTCTGATAAAAAAACTAATTTTTTTATAAACATTTCTCTGAGAATATTCGTTAAAAATAATGTGTCAATGTTAATTTGTAATTAATTCCTTACCATATTTTTTGTGTATTTTCTAATTGTAGTATATCAGTTTCACCGTTGATGTCAGTAAATAGCAATAGTAACGTAACAATAAAACTTGCAGTATCAATCACTTCAATTAAAAAAAAAATAACTTGTCTGGTTAGTAACACAATATTTCTCGACTTTATAACCACAAAATATAAAAAAAAGCGGTATCAATTCTTCACGCTCACTTCTTCACGCTTCTACATATTTTGTTTCAAGGAAGGAAAAAACTAGCATGACACGCTACGTAACTTTTGATGGTTCTCCTTGTCCTTTAATTTAATAATATTGCATCACCATTAGAACTCGGATACATATGTATGTACATAATGAGATGTGAAAAATAATCATTCGTGTGCAGCATTTCGTATTATCACCCGATATTGAATTTGTGATGTCACAATTTTTTTCTCTTGTTGAATGCTTATGAAAGAAGATATCGAAGCATGTGGGGGGAGATATTGATAGAAAATATGATTTCCATTAGCACTCACGTATCACGGCGATAAGTAAAAATTGTACATGGTTATCTAATCTTGATGGTGTACATCCTAAAATCTTTGTGTGTTGAGCATCAATAAGAACTGTAATATCATTACCATGAATTGCAATTTGTGTTTAAGTGTATTTTTGAATTATTTAGAAGAATGCTTAGAACAATATGATATACTTCGTATACTAGAGTACTAAAATTTCCAAACAAACTTCCCCGTGCTGGTTAAGGGTTCGTGCACGGAGTTCCTTCTTCATTCTGGTATTAGTACAACATACGAGGGTAGTCTGAAAAGTTTCAAGATTTATCATGAAGATGACGCCACTTATACAAATCATCTGCCATAGTTAAATTTTGGGCAGCCAAATTTAAACATGATCGTACCAACTTGTACGTTTACGAAATTGTGCTAGACAACGTTGAATTAAGGTTAAACAATACAGTTAGATAACAGAGGCTGTGGTCATCTCAGTAGATCATATTCGTCATGGATTGACTGATTTTGGCTTGAGAAAGCTAATCGATCGCTGGTTGGTTGCTGCGCTTGTTTACTCATCAAAGCAGTTCAACTGAAATAAGTCGGAGTTTTGGCGTAAGTTAGTAACTGCAGATGAAACGAGCGAAGCAGTGGCAAATCGTATATTTATCAAGAATCTGATCGAGAATTTTAGTAAATTAAACATACTTAGGTATAGAAGAAAATTTAGAGAAAACATTCCAAAGTAGTTCCTCCATCAGAATCTTAAAAAAATATATAGGCTGCTCTTTAAAAAAAAATACTATGAATCAAACATGGCAACGATTTCGATGCCGATGAAGTCTACAAGATGACTTTAATTGGTACAAAAAACTTATTTCTTTGTACCGGCGAAAATTTCAAGAAATATTTAATCAAACAAAATTAGAATTATCGTTCTAGCGGTTTAAGATACCAGCCGTTAAACAAACAGGGGAATTTCGCAAAAATGTCAAATTATCTCAAAACTAAGATAGATAAGTGTAAAGAATATTGATCAACATTGACATTAGTTGAGGAGGGGCACCCAAAAAACTTAATAATACAAGCTGTTCCATTTAAAAAGCCAAACTTGCATCGTTTGTAACGGAAAGTGCCTGAACAGAGTTTTATGTCGTGCAGAACTTGTCTCCGACAATTTTTTTATTTGCACAGGAAAGAGGTCATCTTCCGCCCACGAACTAGATGGATACGCTGTATAAGTCAGCTATTGCTTGGGCTGTTTATAACAAATTAGGAGCTGAGAATTCCTCTCCATTCATTGAATCACCTTATCCTATCTATATCGAACCTGTCCGCTTAGAAAAACGTCTTTTTACAAGCGGATTGACATTTCGGCTGTTGAAAGAATAAATGCCCGAACTATTTCCCCGCACCTATGAATAGGTCCGTCCAGATTTAAAGCCGACAGGAATTTTGGCAGCGCTAAGCATCGATTTCGTAGCGTGACCCGACTATTCCCTGTCACTGGGCCAAATGTTGGCACATTTGGCAAAATAATGTCGTTTGGATGGTCTAAATAGGATTAATAACAACTACTCCGTTAGCTGCAAACAATGTGATCCGCACATCGATCAAGACCGATTAGTTTGCAAAGAAAAATTTATGTTATCCAAAAAGAAATTTGAGTATGCGTTGGATGTAGAAATGATCAAATATTCCGAAATATCTCTGAAGATTTCGGTAATATTCTCAGGATTAAGATTTTATTCTTGTGCTTGTTAACCTTAACCAATATAGTTTTTGCTTGACAAAGTTAAGTGCCGCCGTATTCTTGTAATTTGTCTCTAATAAATAAGATTAATCTTTTTATTTTATTTCAAAGGTTTTCGTGTTGCTCCAGAAAATTGAACATCGTTTCCAATTATTGATTTTCGGGAAGGAATAAATATATTTCATGTAGTTTCTTGGTTTTGATCCTAACTATTTTTTCACAAAACTCCTTACTGCCAGTATGGGAAGTTTCAAATTTTCTGAATCGGCGCAATCAGTAGGATATAACTAACCTCCTAAACGCATCGGAAATCAATCGGTCTTTATTGATTTGTTCTATTTATATGTAGTGTAACGCCTTGCTTTAGCTTGTTATACTATCATTATTATTCGAGCTTTACATTTGTAGCGAACTAGTAATTTATCCTACCTACATTTATGTAGAAATATAGAATCTAGAACATGAAATTAATACATGGGTAATATTGTTGGTAAGAAATTTCACAAACATTAAATGAAATAAACATTTCAAGCGTTATTTGCTTTTCTCGCACATTTTATTATGATATATATGACGTCAAGGCGAAGTTTTACAAATCATACGCTTTACAACCAAAGCAAATAAGTGTACATTGTAGTAACGTAATGTTGAGAATAAAGCTCTGCGAAACCGGGTTTTTTTAAGATGATATTGCGTAACGGTGTCTGAAAAAATCTTGTAAATTAATCTGCCAACATTGTTGTCACGTTATGGGCAAATAAATAGATCTTTTTAAAACAATGTTTATGTTGAAATCCAAGTTAATGCGTCGATTAGCTGTAGATACGTAATGGATACAGAATTACATCTGCAAAGAAATATTGATTCGTGTTGTTGTTGTAATTTGATACCAATGGAAAGTGGGATACGTTGCAAATATTGTAAAGTTACTTTGCTTGCGTATAAAAGCACGGCGTGAATTGTATTAGGTTGCTTTGGGCATTCACTTGATTCAGAAAACGAAAGCTAATTACGTAATATTTTACGGCTTTCGAAAGAATAAAATTTAACAAATAGAAATAATTCTCCATTACGTAGGAGATAAGATAAATTAAATTGTAGAGATTAGAAGAGTTTCTGAAAAGCAAAGCAAGGCCAGGAATTCTTTTAAGCAATAGGCAAAAAACCGTAAGAAATTAATACAATTTGTACAAATACGAAAACAAGAAGTATCCTGAAGAAGCTACCAGCATGACAAGCAAAATGCCGAACAAAAATTTGGACACAGCCAAACCTGGAAGAAGTCTCCAGTCATAAGCACACAGCCTTCAAAGCCTAGGTAACTTTTAATATTAAGTGTTTTAGAATTAAATATAAACTTGTCCCATATTTAAATATAAACTTTATTTGAGCTTAATATATTTATTTAATTTCACCGAAAACTTTTCTCAATGTAGGGCAATATTTGGTTACTGTTATTCTTTTTTTTTAACCGGAAAGTGGCCAAATAACGTTGATCAGTTTGGATTAAATCTTGTCAAGTTCAAGTTCCACCATGTTTTTTGGTAGTTTTTTCTTCTTTTTAAAAGGAACCCTGATCTCCCAAAATTACTGAATTGCTGTTAAAGCTTTGGGATCAAAGTAATATAATTGAATTAATCATTTGAAGGTTAGTTTATATTTTAACGGTGTAAATTGGTGGTGCTTCGTTATTAAGAGTTGAACGAAGAAATTCGAGGCATTATCGTTGTGTTAAGCCTTTACTAAAATCGTCAAAGATCATCCAACTTGCATATAAAATTTTAATTTTTTAATTGCTACAAGCGAAGCACAAGGTAAAACCCAACAAGTTTGTGACAAACATTGCTTCTGTTTAACTGCTCGTAGAGTTGTGCATATAAAAAAAAATGGTGTAACATGTTGACATTCCATTCCTGAAACCCAATTGACAAGCATTTAGCAGATCGAAACAAATCGCAAAGTTCAATAAAATGATTTTCAAAGAATCTTTTATAGATTTTACAAAATATTGACGATAAATAAATTGAACGATAATTGGTTGTATTTCATTCTCTTAAAGTATTTCAAGGCATGGTTCAGTTTGTTCTATTTTGTATCCGATTTGTATTGCTTTGCATCAAGTTCCCCAGGAAATATCGCGTCTCTGCTAGCAAGACGATTTATAAGAATATACAATTTACACAACTTCGAGGTTGTTTTGCAGAAATTAAGCTCGCGATTCTGTTCTCTGTTATATAAACGATAAACTTCTCCAAAGATAAATAAAATAAAGTCGGGGCATTTCTGTTACTCGGAATTTGCAATTGTGGAAAATGATAGAAAAATATTCTTTGTAACTAAGAAAATAAATCACATTAACCAATTTTGCATGTACATATTTAACGTTTTCACGGTTCATTTATCCATCAGTTCCATAGGAAGTTAATGGAACGACATCATACAATACTTCGCCTTTATTTTCTGTTTTTTCCGGCTTTATTCACGATTCGTTTACCTCATTGTCGAGATACATCTCGTACATTACGCCTACGTGGCGAATTGCATCAATTGGAGATTGGCTGAACCCACCCACTTCCCTGTCACTCGAATCAATTTTCCAAGCAATAAGATCCGCACTGGTTTTATTACCAATTCTTCTTGGATTATTTAGATTGAAGCTCTCACTTTGCATTACGCAAAAGCGAACTCCGACAATAACGCAACGTTTACGGGCTGCGGGAAGTGCGGGGAAGGACATCGAGCTCCGTCAATTTCCTATTTTAGGCGTGCGACGCGTTCATTCAATTAGAAACGCTCATCAGTAGCGTCAATGAAGACTTGTGATTTTATAGTAGGTTGCAAATATACCACGTGACTACATAATGGTAAAAAACAGCATCCTTTGTTGTATACAGGGTGTTTCACGAGGAACATCGATTGATATATGAAAAAGTATTCATTGGAAAATTCTGAAAACTTGGTAATATATTAAAGCCTAGATGTATTATTGAACTAAAATATTTTCAATTACTTAGGACTTCCGGTTATACCGGAAGTAGCTGTTAACTTTCTTATTTTAAACTGAACACCCCAGATATTACTAGAATTAGGCATATGAAAATGTGGAATTTCTTTGGTAGATTAACTATATGAAAAAATGTCCAGCGATAAGGAATCGAACCTGATATCCCTGTTTGCTAGGCTGGCGTGCTAACAACTACGCTGCGGGGAGTTGTTAGAAACGATCTGTTTTAGCTGCAAATAGATATTTTAACCGACGAAAGCCAGATTAATTCACCAAGTTCTCTGGAAATTCTGAAATTAATGTAAGAGTTTACGAAAAATTTATTGTATGGTTCCGTTTAATCTCCTCTAAAAAAGATAAAATAATAACTTTCGCCAATTGGAAATCTTCCATTTTAACCAATCAGCTCCAGTAAAGTGTAGTACCTAAAACTGCATATTGTTATTGATTAGTTGCCTTGCATACTGCTTTATTCCCACACACAGGACTGGGTATTACATGTCGATATATACAGTGTTGGTAATAAATAAATAAAAATACAATAATTGTATTTTTCCAATTTACTCCGACAGATTAAACGTAAAAACATACAAAATATCAATTTCCAATAGTCCACGGATCAAATTTATTTATCGATTATCAATAAAGTAATACTGCTTAGTACGTTGAAATCTAGCCTCTGATATCCTCATAGCGGTTTAGTAATCACGAATTAACAGTGCACTAACGTCAAGGTCATGGAAAAATATTACTACATACCGTATATTCATATACATATAAATGTATGTTGTACATATGCGTAGTATTTACGGCTACGTCACTTCAACTCGTGATAGTTAAGTTAATTTAACTTTACGCTTTTATTGTTGACATATGAAAACACGTGCTATAATATTGTTTAATTTTGACACAATCCGCTTCTCTCCAATAGCTCCAACGTACGGTAACACTATAGATTAAAGTATCGCCTTATGGCGAGTTACACCATCCAACAACACGAGATTGGTTCTTCTACCAATGCCAAATATAATCGTATCTGCATCTACAGCTCTAGACTTCTTGTTTATGCTGTAGTTTGTTTGTGGTGCATGTTTACCTTTACATAACCCAAATCTCGATTGATTAAATAAATTGTAAAATAAAGATAAAAATAGGATTTAAGCGACTTTAGGAATATTTTTTTTATCAATATTATCATTAATAATAAGCTTACTTGCAATTTTCTGCAAACAAGTAATAATAACTGATGTCTAGTTGTGAATTCCACCACCTAAAAAATTGTATATTTTGTAATGAAATGAAACATGGGGAAGCATTTATTAATGAAAGCGAATCAAATAAACTGCTTGCGTAAATAGAAAACGTATATCAGACGGAACTGTAATAAAACAGAATATTCTTAGACATCTGCCGACAGTGTAGGTTTTTTTGTTTTTTCTTGATAAGTACTTGTACACGAGCAAACTACCCGAACTTTCTTAAAAACGGCCTGTGTAGGCGCTCATAGTATCGATTATTATTATTCGAAAATAGATATTGCATCTTGTCTGCATTCAAATGAGAATCGTTCAATGTTTATAATTAATTTTATTAAGGGTGCTAGAGCCGCGTAGGAAACCAAATTTGTTGTGTAAACAGAATCAGTTTCTTCGACTACCGAATAGAATAAGCTATTTTAAAAAGCAACCTACTTTCTTTAATTACGAACAACATTATCTTCGTTAATTTGCATTTTTTATCAACTCTATTCACACACAAAAGGCGCCATATGCTAAAATCGTGGGATCTGTGACGTAGATGCTATTGTTATAGTTTATAATTTCATCTCCTTATCTTAGATTGTAATAAACGTGAGCTGATGGGTATTTGCGATAATTAAAGAAGGTGTACGCTGATTGCATTAAAAAACTGCGCTAATTCTGTACATTAAAATATAAAAAATACAGTGCACTAGCAATTCAATGTAACTAATCCTACTTAAACATTTGACGCATGATTATTAGGCGCTGAAACAACTAATTAGATACTCAATTAAATAATCAATACAGAGTTTTTCGAACCATTTACCACAAACGTTCGATTTTTGACGTCGATGTACGCGATCTTTTAAAAACTTATTATCGATTCGAAAGTCAGTCAGGCGATCATTTTATCTCGGATTCTGTTTCAATCCCGCGGCGTAGCGTTAATTTCAATATTACGAATGGAATCTTGATAATAATATACCTAAAAAAATATTATAAACGACGTACGATATTTACATTCGAGATATTTATTATTCAAACGATAAGGGATATCTTTTTTGAGGAAAAATTCCGTGACGTTGTTTCTTTGTTTATTCGTCGTAGTATTTTATTGCTACTACATATTTGTTTTCCATTCGCTGAAAGAAAAAATTAATGGTGTTGGGGATTAATTTTTTTTTCATAAGCGATGCATTATTTTGGAAAAAAATGGAATGTGATAATTTATCGCTTTATACAAAGTGATACTGTTTCTTCGCATCAATTGATTTAAAATCGAGAAGGAAATTAATATCATTTAGCTTCCGTCAGTGAATTATGAAAATCTGGAATAATAAATTATTTGAATAGGAAATACTCGTCCCGGTAAAGAATCGAACGTGACGTCTCCACCAGTGATATGGTGCTCAACGATCAACCTATTGAGACAAATTTATTGCAAAAACATGTGATGTTTCAGTAAGCGCTGTTGAAAGCATTTTGCACCTAGAACTCCGTCTCTTATACCCTAAGTTTGTCATTTTAACGAAATTATCTCGAGAATTTTTTTTAGTGTAGACCTTTGGCCATCATCTATGTCTTACACATTTTGTAATAGCTACTGTATGTAACTATTTTAATAGCGGAAAGAAATGCAAGTTTTAATAAATTCTTTTGTCATTTAAATTCATTTTTTTTTAATTTTAATTATCAATATTCCTTCGTTTAATTAATAATAAATGTGTGCCCCCGTGTCTCTTTGATCAGATATTTATTCAGAAATGTAAATACCGCATTATTTATAGGTATTGCATTAGGGTACTAATTTTTGAAAGTAAACAGTTGTTGGGTGCGTACCCTCATATTTTCTTCATTTCATCGTAAACCATAGATAAGCAATGGCGGCGCGTGTGTTTTATAAATGTGTGTTCTGTGATTAGCGATTGTAAAAGAAGTTAAATTATACTTTCGTAGTACCTACACTTATACTTTTTTTTAACGGAAACTTAACTACATTTGATAACTTGAAATTAACATTAAAATCTACAGTTGCAGCGAGAACGCCCGCGTTATGTTCTTGAAGACCAAGTGACTTTCTTTGACTGATATGTAAAACCACACGCATTTCATATTTTGATACGTATATATGTCGATCTGCCTGAGTCTTTAATTTTATTTTCGTAACTTAACAAATTAAATTGATATTAATGTCGCGTGTGGTACGCGCGAAAACTGACACTTGTACCGTTTCTGCTGCACAAACTGCAGCCACAAACTTACTATACTTGCAATAGTTAGTCAGGTGTTGTTTTAGCCAATGGGAAGATCTTATTATAAAAATACTGAACATATTAAAATAAATTATTTACTTAAAAAATTGCCAAAAACAACAACATCAATACATGCGATTGATAACATTTATATAAACAAATAATTTTGCACAGTTTCAGCTTAATTTCAATTAGGAAAAATTAACCTGTTAAAAAAAAATAATAAAAAAAGATTAATTAATTAGGTAAGAAGCTGGAAAACAAGCAACTTTTTTCTTTGACATATTTCAAAATAAGTAACTAATTCTTAGTTAATTCTTAAAAAAATAAGTCAACCTATCAAGTAACTGTAATTTTTTAAAAGCATCACTTCACAAAAATAAAGCAAAGTATTTTTATAAGAATACGTCATCAGCACGGTTCAAAGTGGTTTGACGTTATACGTCATTTTCGTACTGTCCATAAAGACCGAAAACGTCATACCGTCATGGTATATCGCGATTTATCAGTCGCGCGTTGTTTTGTTTTTTTGTAGAAACTTGGCGTTGCGCTTTTGTCGATCGTCCAAATATGCACGACGCCATCTAGTTGACGATGACCGAATTACGCCTGTAATTATTTCAGGAGTCGGGTACTGAAACGAGGCATCTCCGTTCGGGGGTGGTGACGTCACGATTATGCGTTCCGTTCATGGGAAGATAATGGTATTACTGTTGCTGCTGCCGCCACCGCTGAATATGGTATTCAAGATATAAATAACGTAAATATAGATTTTTTCGAAGCGCCTCGGGAAACGAGGGGAGTTACGGTGCGAGTATGAGTAATATTCAGCGAATTTATTTCTAGAATTGTTTTTGTAATATGAAAAAATTGGAGTTAAGAGGCTACATTCTTAGCATTCTAGTCTTTCAGTATTTTTTTTTTTTTCATTTAGCGTTAAAATTTATAATCAAAATCTATCTGGAAATTACATCATACAGATCCGATATATTTGGTTTAATATAATTCGTAAAGTTGCAAATCCATGTCATAATCATCTCGAGTTTTATCTTTAAATTTACGATTTTTAAGATGTCAAGAATACTTTGGCATGGCGGATAGGTAATTTATTTTACGTCTGATTTAAATTTATGGAAAGACAAGCTTTCGAGACGCCTCCTTGGGATAATTACAGCAACGGAGATAAATTATGTATTATGCAACAGATAGATTGTTCCAGCAGATAATTGATGATAGCTTTCACGAGATCTTAGATTTAGATCTAATAAGTTAAGCAAAATATTACCGACTCCTTCAAGGGATTTCTGATTTTTGCTAAAATAATTGTATCGAAGTATCGAAAGCTTAAAAAATTGCCTTCACTTACGAGGGAAATCTGAAAAGTTTCAAATCTCAACATGAAGATGGCGTTCGTCAAAAATATAACATTATTCAGCTGTTGGATGCCCAATTGTTATTATGCTAGTGTTTCTGTAAAAATGGAAAAATTCGAATATCGAGCTGTCATTAGATTCTTACATTTGTAAAATAATACGCCTACACAAATGAAAGCCGAGATGAACGCTATTTACGAAGACTCTGCACCATCATTTGTCATAGTTACATTTTGGGCAGCAGAATTTAAATGTGGTCGTACCAGCTTAATTGACGATGAACGTTCTCGTTTACTCAGGATCAAAAACGCTTTCGGACGAACTGAAATACGCCGGAGTGTTTGGATAGATTAATAACTGCAGATGAACTTTGAGTACACCATCGCACTCGTGAAGCCAAGACATAGTCGAAACAATGAACGGTGAGGGGTGAATCGGCTCCCAAAAGAGAAAAGATTGTTCCATCAGCCGTCAAAGTAATGGCAACTATTTTTTGGGATACTCATGGAGTCATATTAGACCATCTTGGACAATAACGAGACCATACTTACGCATTATTACTTGAAGGAAAAGAAAGTTTTATTGCACAATGAGAAGGCCATTACATTCGTAAACGCTTGTTTTGCAGAACAAAATGCTAACTATTTGCATGGATTAAAGCGATGGGAGCATCACTGGGACAGTTGTATAGACTTACGAAATTTAGTATTTTATATTTGTTTCTGTTAGGTTCGAAACCATTCAAAATACCATCGTAACACATAAATGCGGCACTGGGAAGAAAACCTATATAATAGCTGGCTTTATACCGTTTGCTACAGGTATAATACGTCTACTTTATTTCATATTTTATGCACAAGTTTCGCCATCAGACAGACCACTTGCATCTTTCATTCTCTTTCTTTCTTTTCTTTCAAAAAACACTGAATATTACTGCATTATCAGTAATTTTCAAGAAAAATCCGAAGATTACATAAACTATACGCATCAAAAGTAAACTATTATTTTGAAATTTTCAAAATTTTGGTGATATTTGTTTGTAGTTATTGATGGAAAGACGACAGAACTAGAAACACTCTTGAAGCTTAAAGCACATAGTTGTACTACTTCAGACGTTGGAAAGGAGAAGATGTGATTGAAGTCAATTTTTTTATAACATCAATCATCGAAAAGATATATCACCACATCACAAACATTAACAACAGTTTGCATCACCAGTGCATCCACCAAAATTGCAAAGCATATCAAATTTCATTTCTTTCTCTCTCTAAACGAAAGAAAAATATCTCTTCCGAAACCTAGCGGCCATATGCTACCAATTCCTTTAAAAAAAGATCATGTTTTTAAAACTAAACAACAAATAGCATTGTTCGTCTAATCCATTGCGTGGAAACACATATACACGTTCCGATAAAATCGTAGTATCATCGCGAAGACCCGAACGACACGTAACAATTGACGACGTAAAGGCTCGGGGGCTCTAGATTTTACGACTATCGATTTTACGGCACACCAGCGAGCTACACGGCGATGGAGATTAAAGGTTTTATCAATACGGTTTAACTGCCGGGTATCTAGATGTTTCAAGCTCTATATTCTGCATGGACAGCCTTGTAATACGAGTAAAATCAACAGTGACGTCTTTATATTTGAGGCTATTTGCTAGAATGGTCAATTTTTCGTTAAGATTCCGATGTGAAAGTACGACAGAAAATGTTCAGTAGGTGACGAGGAACACTTAAATTTTGTACGTGACCGAAATTCACTGGAAGAAATGTAGTTTAGTAATGGAGAAATCAAAGAATTTGTCCATTGCCTACTATGATTTTTAAGATATTTTGAAATTTTAATTTAACTTAAAAAAACGTCCCGAACATAAGTCAAAAAAGCTCCAATTTTATTTATAGTAGCAAAAACCATCTATGCATGTTCAAATTAGACAAACTGACAAGACACCAGACTTGTTTCCACTCCCAAAATTTACACCATATGTTTATTGAAACTAGAACAGCTAGGTTTTTAACCAGGGTGGGGGGTGCTTTGTTTTATTCGCACACATATTCCCTAAAGAACAATAATAATTTCGGGGTATATTAGTTTGGAGACCAACAAAGGAGACAATTTTGGTTTGAATATTATAAATTCGTATAATTTGCCTTGTGATTATAGTATTTTAAATTTAATTTGGGGGTCACTCAATTACGAAGCTAATCAACATAGAAAAAAACAAAATGTATATACAAATCGTCATTTAATGTACAGTGATTATTATATAAAAAGAATTATCATTATATTTACAACATTTTCAAAATAATAAAAAAGGCTAAAATTATCTATAAGCTAAATTTAATTGAAAAAAGTACTTACCAAAGCGTATTGTAAAAAACAAACGATGATATTCTTGCTGAAAAAGTACGATGTATCTTGTGAAGATAAGTTCACCTAGTTCCAATCTTCTTTTTTGTTATGAACGAAATTATGTAAATTAGTTTAAATTACCAATTATTATAACCGGGAAAACAACGTATATATTTTATATTATTTTTTTTGTTAATTTATCAATTTGTTTTCTGGATAAGTACAAAATATATGTTTTATTTCTCTTTTGTTTTGCTTAATTTTTCAATTAAACTTTCGATTTTTGTTTTTTCTCTTTAAATTTAATTATTTAAATATATAAATATGTAATGTATAAAAGTAGAAAAATATAAAAGTGTTGTCTTGTTTATGTTATGTTTAATTTGTTATGATCGGTTGTTGTCGATGGGCTTTGTTATTTACTCATTTATTTTGTTTGGACTATTATAGGAAAATGTCACCACTAACCTTTTAAAATCTCTACAACTGACATTCGAAGTGTGTATCAGAAAAGAAGGTTTATACTGTTTGATTACTATTCTTCTTATTTTATGTATACAATAATTACTGTATAGTATAAATAATAAGAGTAATGGTGATAGTAATAACTTTATTTTATTTATAATTTTAATTCAAAAACGGGGGTCTGTACGTATAATAAGATTTAAAAACTGTTAGGTTAGTATTATATGTTTTTTTTTTGTTTTGTTATCAGCTCCTTCTCTTCTTTCGTTTCTTTCAACACTATTTTTAGCGATTTTTTTTTCGGTGATCCGCTTTCTTTTTTTAGTACAAAAAAAAAACCGAGAGAGATGTGTTAATAATTCTTTGGATGCAGAGGTGGCTTTAAAACTGATGCACTGGTCGCGCTCCGACTGGCGCTAACACAAAAGTGACGCTCTTCCACTGCCCGTCGATATATATAACTCGGTCTGTGTTCAGCGCGTTTGACGTCATAAGTGACGTCACGAGTGTACGACGCGTCGAGCGTAGCGCCTCGGCCGTCGCCACGGCAACGGTTTGTTTTGAACGTTCGCGGTGCCCCGTACCGTACAGTGATATGGATCCGAATCCGGACAACTGTACATATTATCTCACCAAAGCAATCTTTACTCGCGCGGTAGTAATTCACACAATAATAAAACAAATACGTCGATTTTGAGGTTTTTGGTCATTCTTTGATGACGCTTCTCTGATCTCATCACCGTTTTACAAAGCAAGGACCAAACTTTAATACAAGCTAAATAATAGTACACATAAAGATGAAAATATTTTTGAAAACAATTACAACGATGAATAACAGAATGGACGGCAGAAGGGAAATCTATAGTTAAGAATAATTTTAGATATACTGTAAATTAATTAAACCAATGATAATAAAAAGAAATAAATAAAAAAAAGGAAAAAAGAAATGAGTCATTGCATACAACTTCTAAACCAAATAAGATCTGATACATTCGTATTTTGTCCATTTCCCCAAATTCACTTAGATTGTTTTGCAAAATGGCGTGCACTAATACTGAAGGATGAAAATTATGATGCAATTTACGATTTCACTGATTTAAAGATATTCAAATAAAAATACGTGCGAGAACTTGTGCAAAAATTTGAAGCAACCCCAAGGCACAAAGCTGAAGTTAATGCAACTTTCTGGCATCCACGTAATTGGATGTAAATTAGTTGAGTGCAGGCTTTCACGACCGTAATCCATAGTAGAAATGTCTTTCGAGTGATGTCGTATAGTTAATATTTTGCTTGACGTTTCGCTGACCATCCTGACAGCTTCTTCAGAAGATTTCTAAAGACTCAAGTAAAATATTAACTACACGACATCACCCGAAAGACATTTCTACTATTGGAGAGAAATTCATATTTTCATCAATGGAACGCTAAATGGTGACGTCTATTTGAATATGTTGGAGAGCATCATCGATTCTCTTACAATTGAGGAAAACCAGCGTGAAGGGAGAAGGTAATTAAATGCTCAACGAACAAAACCTGTCTTCCAGCAGGATACTGCTGCACCGCATTATGCTGAAAACGCTCGCTGGCTTAACCGAAAATTGGCAATTTGCTGGAGAGTGGTGGAATTTTCGCGATCACCGGAGTTGATAAGTCCCGGGACCATTTAATATCAGTAGTTGATAACTATCAACCAGTGTAGAAATAGTTCGCAAAGAACTTTTCAAAAAACAAGGCGATATCTTGAAAACCGGCTTTACTACTGCGTGAATGTAGTAATGCCAAATTTCAATAGCGCCATTTAGTGATCGTTTGTAAAAACTTAAAACGCTATCCCCTGTTGTGCTTAATATAAGCAAGTCGTTTATTTTTATGCTTCACACTTTGATTAATGTTGCCATGAAATTCTAGGAACTTTATAAACATTTTTCTTTAACTGCAAAATCTTTACTAAGGTACAATGTACTCCATATCAAGATATTTCGAATACAAAGGTTGTATAATATACAGAACGTTTATTTAAAAAAAATAACTTAGTTGAGCTATTTTGTAATATTTTTAAGTTATGAACTGGTAATTACGATATACTCTTGCATATCTTACTCTACCAAGCCGTTGACTCACCTTGTATACTTAAATATTAGCTCCATCTACGTTCGAATTCACACTTAGGCAGCACACTTGCGGACATTTCGCCCAGGGTAACTACGGCACATAAAGTAAAATCAGTGCACCGGTGACGCAATCATATCTATAATAGACCGCCGCCACACGCCGCCGACACCGCCGCAAACTGGGAGAAATAGCAAGGCTGGAGCTATATGATCCCTTAACACCTATATTCCATGTGTAATACAAGCAAGCTTGTACAGACGCTTGCGTTCGTATCTGCATCTCTTTACACCGTTTAACGTGTCTTTTGAAATTTTCATACGTTACCGTATCTGCGCTGGTAAAATGATAACCAACTGCGTGGTAAACAATGAGAAAGTCGAACTTATGGCAGACGATTGAAGGTAAGTTTTCGAGGCTGATTCCCATAGAAGAAGTGTTTTCCTGATTTTGGCGTGTTCCACACCTTCTTATATATCTTAGCGTCGTCTCACGTGTTATGTTAGGTGTTGCCAACCCTCATGTGTTAACTATCTTTGCTATTAAAATTGTTATGTGTTCTTCATTACTTCCGGTAACTCCATCCCAATTCGTTGGTGGTAGCTGTTGCTTTTAGCAAGAATCTTGACGTTGAGTATAGTAAATGCACTATTCTCCTATGTGATAATTATGTTCGGCAACTGCTCACTTGTCCAAAGTCCTTCTTGTACATATACTGCGTTCACTTTGTTCACATACATAAATAAACCACGAAGAGGACAGTCTCCAATAGTGATAAACACGGTCTAGCAGCAACATTTACATAACATAACATATGCATTTAAGAAGACGTAAGAATTCGACGTAGACGGGGATGAAGATAGGATATTAGAACATTAGTTAAGCGAAACTACTCGATCGATCGACAATCATAAGCACAAGTATGGTTCGAAGAGAGATCACAAATTTAGGATCTAATATTAGCGCTTACGTGAAAAGCATCTGAGAATAATACACCAAAACATGGCTGGAGTCAACCACAAAAAAGATTACAAAATAATAGCATAAAAGTAGTACGTCAATCTTTTATTACGGTTGACCGCAATTTGATATTTTGGGGATCTAAGATATTTACTAAAGATGGATAATTAAATCCCCAAAATATGAAATTGTTATCTAGCATACAGCCCGAGTAACGAGACGGACGTACTGTTGCTGCACCTTGTATATATGTTTAATATTATTACACCAATTATTGAAATTAAACGACCCCACAATTCCGATCTTTTCTCTTCTTCTCTTTTTGGTAGCGAATTAAATAATAATACTCTTCCACTGTTAATAACTTCCAATTGTTCCAATAACTCTTCCATTGTTGTAATAGTCCAATTTTGCGCCCTCCATTCGCCATTTCACGCAACTAGATCGCAGGGAATCGACCGGCAGTGCCACGGTGTTCTTGTTCGCTCCAGTCCTGTCATATCCATCTATGCGGAAAACTACGCACGAATTTCATCTCCTTTCAACGTCATCGTCGGCCATATATATGTACAACATCTGAGCATTGGGAACTCTCCAAATAGCTCCAACCCCGAACGCTTTTCTTCGCTTGGGAGATATAACCCCGTCTCTGTCTGACTGCAGTTTCCATTCTACTTATTACGTATTTAATCGAATATCCTGTTTATACAGGTGTCTGCGAAATTTTTAATACGTTTAGAAGATTTAATGAAATATTTTGTCCTTCTGAGCTCTGGATTATATTCAGTATTTTTCAGATAATTTTATAAAATGGGGCCTAATAAGAGAAAGACTCTTGAAAAGATTTTGTCGTGGCTAAAATCTTCCATTTTTAAGTGCTAAACTAGGAAAAAATTGATAAATGTTTAGAAAAATAAACACCGACTCACAAAAAGTTTCTGTCGTGGCTAAAATCTTCGATTTTAATTGCTAAACTAGGAAAAAATTGATAAATGCTTAGAAAAATAAACACCATCTCAAATCATGTTTGTTGGTATCTACAGAGTGCTATTAGAAACTGTATGTGGAGCAATACTCAAAAACGCATCATGGTTACAAGTTTCATCAAAAACAATAACTGTAGCACTTCCAAAAAAATAATAAAATTTAGAACTTGCTCATATTAGAGGTACCCCCTGTATATTGAATTTTTAAATTATGCTTAAAGTTCTGAGGTAATTATTAAATGAATCTGCTTTTCCACGTAACTGCTATTGAATTAAAATTCAATGGAAGAAGTCTTGATCGCGCTGTACTGTGTATTAATGCTTAAAATGGTTATTTTGAACATATAACATAGTCCTGTCGCTTTTGTTTCTTTTTGCAATAAAACATTGTTAAATATTAAAGCTTGCATCTTAATCAACTGCGTTCAACTGTCTCCTGTGAAGCAATTTCCCCCCCAAAAAAGTTCGCTTTATAAGGCAACGTATATAACAAATTTGAATTCTAGATCTTGTTATTTATTGTTATTAAATCTTACATGTTTTATATTTGCATTTTAATTCTCGTTGTTATTTTCTCTTGTTTGTTCCTATTTTATTTGTTGTTATTAGTCCTTTGCACTTTATTGTAATTAATCGATTGTGGTGATAAGTTCGTTGTAAATGTTGTTTTTGGCAAACAAGAATTTAATTAATTGAAATGTACTGCTAACTACTATGCTTACATTTCAACAGTCTTCTAAAAAAAAAAGAAAGAAACTCCAAAAACAATTCAAAAAACTGGGAATTATAAAAAGAAAACTGTCAAAATAATTAATTATCATAAAAAGAAAAAACATATGGCATAGAACGAAATCAGCTGGACCGAAATTGTTTTCACGGAATTGTACAGAAATGCTTCGTCGTGGCGAGGGACCCGGTCTTTTTGGCGGTTGGCCAATACTCCTTAAACTTTTAGCTAACTATACACACGTCCGAACGCTAAGTGTTGACACCTAAATTTAAATGTCACATATTTGTACCTATCCGTAAGATTCCGTGACAAAATCTGTCAGGGTTGTTAAGATATTATGTACAGTAAGAAGATCATGTCTGTGTTGTAGAGAATTATTACAGCAATGACGGTTATTTTTAGATATTTTTGTAAATATTACAGCTGGAACAATCTCTGTCAATTCGTCGTGAGAAGCGAAATATTCTTGCTTCCTAGCCAAAGATACTTCATTTAATTTTACATGTTGTCTAAAATCAAGTATTTCACATCCATCTCGTGCACAATTACGTGAATCATCCCCATTTGATCTATCCAAATATCATCCGGCTATTTTTATTTTGCGGTAACATGAAACCTAGAAAATCAAAAGCTTGTATCTAACTATTGAACTCTACCGATCAACTTCTTTTTATTTCCTGAGGTATGTTTATTTATTTTGTCTTCTTGGCATAGATACGATCTTCTTACATGTTTTTTTTTTCTTGAGGCTTCCGTAGGCGATACTACAATAAATAATGGATGAAATTGATGTTTGCACAGTATATCGTGACATTTTCCGCATTTCATGGTTCCAAGAAATAAGACAAATGCGTAACCTTGTATCGATCAAATTAATATAGTGCTCACTGATATTGTGTATGTTAGAAATGAAGTAAGTAACTAACATTGAAGCAAACTGAAGCACTTATTCAGAAATTCAATATTCTCTATATATTTCCAAAAAACGAAACAAATTAAATTTTACCAGATAAAATCATAAACCGCCAAATTTTTGCAAAGTGACACAACAGCTTCTGGCTACTATCCCAACAATTGTTATATTATGCACAGAAAAATATAACATATGCGTATAGCTACAGAGAAGGAAATAGACGCAAAACCGTAGAGATGCCAGGATTTCTTAATCGGACCAGTAAATATGCGATAAACAAGCCGCAGATTGTTCCAAATTGGCGAAATATATCTCATAAAGGTCTGCTTTATTACTCGAGTTAAACATGATTTAAGTAGCAGTTTACTGAGGAACTTTATGCGCCAATATGGTGCATATACAGCTCTGTTTATTATTATTTTTTCATACGCTAAATTTAAATAGGCCTTTAAATGGACGACGAAATTCAACACACACGGTTAGGTTCCAAGTGTCTAATCTTAAAGGATTGCAGGACGCCTCGTACTTATGTTGGCATTCATATCTAATTTTTTTATTTCAAGTTTTACATCCAAGCGCCGTTCTCTTTCAGAAACAATCCTTAAACGTGGAAACATTCCTGTTTCTCCAGCAGTGGCAACTAAATTGTCAAAAGTGAATTAATACTAATACTACAAGTATTGAGAAAAAACGAAGGAAACGGGAATTCTTCGTTACCCCAATTCCTTGGCCAAACGCTCTATAACAGCTAGAGCTATCAGCAAGAGCTGCAAAAGAACAATATTTACGCGATTAAGCGCTGCCAATGTTTTATTTTAGATTTTTCTCAACATTAAACGACCGATGTGCTAATGTGAGTGTTTACAACGTTTCCATACGTTATCCTTAACTTCAAATATTTCCCCCTCGGTAGTCTTAAATCAACTCCGCTAACGTTCCCTCAAAAAGTGTAGGTGTTCGACGGAGATCTTTGGGGAAGAGCGAAGTCGCCCTGGAGTGCAGAGTTTAAACGGTACAACGCCCCTGTTACCGTTGGAATAACGCGAGGAAATGCGTTGCCCTTGGTTATTTCAAAAAATCTGTTTGATAAATGAGCTCGAATCGTACAGGGGGGGAGAAGTTTCGTCCTAATCGATGTGCGGTCTGGGCGTGTTCATCTCTCAGCGGTGTTGAGTACCGGAGTCTGGGACTTTCAGCAATCTGACCCACTTTCCGAAGCTAACTCCACCCTGAATATGTACATGTGCACGTAGATAGGTAAAATCTATACGGTTTTATTCCAATAAACGCCGATCCATATATCCAGTTATTGAAGATGTAGCAAGGAAATTTACGGTTATTGTTTAATTGCTTATTCAAGGGGACTTTATAGGGTAAATCTATGCTTCATCTCGCACCAATTGGCATAATTTCGTTTTTTGAACTTATACTAAATTATGTGGAATTTAGAGAGCACGTAATGTGTATATGCTCGAAATAATTGAGTGAAAGTACGCAGTTTGGAGATTGTTATGGAACATTTGATAGCAGAAAGTTGGTCAGAGTGTCAATAAACATAAAAGGCACATTTTAATGTTTGAATTTTGGTGATATCACGAAGATTATAGGTTGCGATCAAATGATGAAGTGCAACAAGCTACATAGTGTTCATCAGCATGCATTCATGGTACCCATTAGGGAGCAACTTTGTGATAACCAACGCCTTGGAAAATGAAATGCGCAGCCCTGCAGTAATTTCCAGCTGCCTCATATTTTCATCCGATGCTATGTCCTGGAAGTTCCAAATCTTACGCGAATTCTATTCCTTTTCGAAATCTATTACTTCAATCACTGACTGCTTTAGAAAGGTCTTTAAGGATCGATCCCGAATCTCGTTTCCCAGCCTTCCGTAGTTGCACCTTGCCAGAGCAGCAGATTTTTGGTTCTCTTAATTTTCCTTTTAAGTTACATACATTAAACATTTTTTGAGGTCTACTCAATTTCTTAATCGAATCCTTTTATATAGTGGTTGGTAGAGCATCAAATACCTCATCAGCTGATTTAATATCTTCTTGAAGCCACAGCAAAGTAAATATAGGAAACTGTTCTTGATTGTATCTCGCTTTACGTAATTTTTTATGTATTATTTGGCATATACAACGTCAAAAAGACGAATTAGTTCCGGTTTCTTTGTGATGAGAACGCATTTTTGAGAAAAACATGTATGATTGTAAGTATTCTAATGCATGTTAAGAATACCTTAATTTGCTTGGGGCTTTTGCCTTCTTTTGGCCTATTGTTTAACTGATCTTTGATGACCGTTCAAAAATAATCGGACATTGATGTGGTATCCTTTCTCCATTTTGGCAATGTCCACATCAATGGCTTGCCTGCAGTTATTAGAAAAAAGTCAAGTGGGAACGAAGTAAGATATTGTAGCCGAATTATGAAACAAAGCCAACATGTCCTTGATAAGTTCCTTGTAGCTTTCGGCCTTCTCATTTCTAAGGAAGTTTTCTGCCACTTGACGGAACGCATCCCAAGCCTGTTCTTTCTTTACTGAAGAAATTTCTCCCCGAAGAGTTGTGTAACCTGAGGCCCTACAAAAACGCCCTCTCTAATTTCGTCTCAATTGAGCCGAGGAATTTTTTCAAACAGGTTATGATTTAAGTACAATAGAAATTCTAATAGCCGCATCTTATTTGACCAACTTTAATAAATTTATTTAAAACAAATTTTTATGGTTAACACCTCTCGAGATGACTTTGCTACTATATTACTTATGTGATTTGTGTAATTGTACGGTCACGGAATTTGTTTCCGAACGAAACCAGGCGAGGCGAGCAAGAGAGAAAATATTAGTATTCACCCTGGTTTCTCTCGCTCGCCTCACCTCGTTGCATTTGGAAATTAAACTCCCTGACCGCGTATGTTTGTATTTTCATTCTTTATTTTAATAGTTATTTATGTTGGGTTTTTTTGGGTTCGTCCCATTGTCGTAGGAAAGTAATGCTGAGACTAGCCACTGTTCCCATTAAACGATCCCCGTATTTTGAGAATGGTGGTATGGTAACTTATTGCTTCTTTTGCAATAAAAATGTATAATTCTTCCAACATTGGCAATTCCTCTTTATTAAAATTAAATATGATCATGGATGGGTTCTTACACAGATCAATGTTTATTAAGAAAAACTATTAGGTCAAAGAATAATGCTAAGATAGCTGAGCTTCCTCATGGTATTGAAGGAATAATTCGCGGCAAACGCAATAAAAGGAGAGAGAAAAAAATACACTAACACACGGACATGTTTCTGCCTACCCGGCGTCATCAGCGTGGTTTCGAGAGTATTTTTCATATCTCTACCCTCTATCGCTGTTGCCTCACAGTTAATACCACAACTTTCAAAACGACAAACTCGACATTTCTTGGCGCCCTCTAGTGCCAAAGAAACGCATGCCTGCCGTTCAGGAAGCAGCAAGTTTGTCGTTTTGAAAGTTGTGGAATTAACTGTGAGGCAACAGCGATAGAAGGTAGAGATATGAAAAATACTCTCGAAACCACGCTGATGACGCCGGGTAGGCAGAAACATGTCCGTGCGTTAGTGTATTTTTTTCTCTCTCCTTTTATTGCGTTTGCCATGAATTATTCCTTCAATACCATAAACATCGGATTTATCGCAATAAATACGATTTATAGCTGTTATTAAATGTGACGAGGCATTACGCCAATTTCTAACGTCATAATCGCCAGCTTAATAATAAAGCAGCAACAAAAATAGCGTGTACAAAGAATAAAGGTAGAATCGCTGCCAGCAGAAAGACAGCACAGTGACAGGAGAATTACACAGATGCATTGAACAATTACATTATGCAAGTAGTTGGTGCATTATATCATGTTTATCGTCAAACAATGCTATCGTCAAGGGACACCGAGTTTTATGTATGTACATCTAGGTAAACACGTACTGTGTGGAAAGTTGCAAGGGCTACAATTTCAAGTATAAACGATTTTAAGCATATCCGAATTTGAAGTTCCGGTGAGATAATTCATTCAGGTATTGTAAAATAGTTAGTGCACGATCTGCAACTGTATACAGCATTGTGTTGTGAATAATTTATTAAATATGGAAAAAAAAACATAAACGCCGAAAAACATAACTTGATAAAAGGGTATTTTGAATATTACAATGATTAAATTACAGGTTTAAATTTATTTTCCCAGTAGGATTTTGAGGGACGTTCATTTAATGCTTTTATTTTTGAAGAACTAGAGAATAATTTTTACTAATTTTTGACCCTTTTAGAAAGCCAGATTTAAACGATATATTTCGTTCACAATGAATGCTTTTATGACGAAAAATTATTTCTTGTTGCACATTTTGTAAAATTATACATACATACACTGCCGTTCAGAGAAGTTCAGTCGGTTAGTAAAAAACATGAAAAGATTACAGAAACAAACGAAACTAAAAACAAAACGCAATTTTATTGTATGTACAGGTAAAAAAGACAAAAATAAATAAATAAAAAGTTATTCTGGCCTAATATAACATACTGAACATTATTTTTTTTTTCATCGAAAAAACCTCCTTTGCGGTTAATCACCGCTCGAACTATTCTAGGCATTCTTTCGATAAGTTTTGTTAAAACGGGTTGGGGAATATTAATCCATTCATGTTGCAGAATATTCCGTAAATGTTCTTGTGAAGTTGGGCATATTTTTCGGATCCTCCTGTCCAGTTCATCCCACAACAACTCTGTAGGGTTCAAATCTGGGCTTTGTGGGGGCCATGTCATTACTTGCAGGGTGTGCTGTTCTTCTTGCTCCTTTAGATAGTTCTTCCACACTAACGCAGTGTGTTTTGGGTCGTTGTCATGCATGAATGTAAGTTACGGCCTATTCCACACAATCCTGATGGCACTGCATGATTCTCGAGTATTGCAAAATAATTTTCCTTCCTCATTACACCCTGCACTCTGCATAAATCTCCCGTCCCAGCAAAGGAGAAACATCCCCACACTAACGCAGAACTACGCCATTGCTTCACTGTAGGCACAATGCAGTTCTGGATCACTTTTCGGTTTTGGATCTTCGGACATAAACTCGTCGATTTTGCCCAAAAACCTTAAACTTTCACTCGACACTTCAAAGCACGTGTTTCCAATCATCTAACGACCAATCTAGATGAGAGTGGGCCCACTGTAGCCGTTTTGCTCTGTTGCCCCGACGTAATAAGGGTTTTCCAATGGCAATGCGTCCATGAAGGTCCGCTTGTTGAAGTCGACGTTTTACCGTACTCGCCGAAACTTGTTCTTCACGACCGCGATTGACTTCGGCTGCTATTTGTGGCGCTGTTAATTTTCTATTGCGTTTGCTTAATAATACAATTCTCAAATTTTCAGCTTTTGTTGTTTTCCTAGATGCTCCAGGACGAACACGATTTTCTATAGTTCCAGTTGTTCGATATCGCTTTATGATGTCATTTACTGTTGAACTTCTCATATCTATTTTTTCAGCAATTTGTCGCCCCGAATATCCTTCTTCAAACAGCGTAATAATGCGTGAACGTTTTTCTACACTGGTAGGCTTGCCACGTGCCATTTTGAAGTAAATTCTCTTAAAACTTTCGCGCAAAAACGACAGATACACACCAACACACGTTTAACAGTAAAATGAAGCAAATTTATATCCTTACGCCTGTGATAAATAAACAAGAGTGATACTGCGGTATATTTCCTAAATGTATTGTTCGTTAATAATCCTCAAACGACCCGTTTCAAAAGATCGGTACTTCCGAGAAATTCTTGGAATGATAATAAAAGGGACTTTATTGTGGTTGTCGCAATATTTCTACTTTACATAATAAGTTATGGCTTTAATCCCTTAGAAAAGAGTGTATGCTTAATATTTTTCTAATTTTATGTATTAATAATTGTATACAGTGTGATATAATAGATTTTTATTGTATGACCGAACTTCACTGAACGGTAGTGTACATCAAACTTTGACGCTGCCATGGTATTGCTCTAGCATCAATACTTCCTACCTTTGTTTTTGAAGTCGTGAGTCATGATTATTGCAGAAACTGCTAATAGGCATATCGTACAGCTTTTGTGCAAATTCGTTAGGTTACGTTATGACGAAGTAAATCTTTGGTCAGTTGCCAAATCTTACGTTAATTTCGCACTACCCTATACGAATGCAGCCTTAATCGTATTTTTTTAATTTATCAAATGTGTGCGCTCTATAGAAATAAACTTTGGATTTTGAACCGTTCTCCATTTAGTGACACCTCAAAGAAGTATGGTCCCAAACTTCGATCGCCAATAATCGCTACCCACATATTTATCTTTCTACGGATGGTGAGTGCAGAATGCTTGCATCTACTGTAGATTATCTGATGCATGTACTGACGTGACCATTAATATAGATCGGTAAATATTTATTTCGACTGCAGTAACAAACCTGTCTTTAGTCACTGCGGTCTAAATAAATCTATAGCAACAATGCCCTTATGTGTGTTCAAGCACTTGGAGATTTTTGATGAATATTAATTTTACCATTTCCAGATCCTCTTGGCATAGACAACAGAACTGATCTTTAGTTCTTCGTAATTTATGTAAGAGGCATTTTAGGGTTTGCCAATATTCTGAGATACCTTTTGCTGAAAGGTAGCATTATCTTTGCTGTTGTTAGCGAGCCTGATATCAACGCATTCGTCTGATCTTGTCTTAGTATGTTTTGTCAGGACAAAGCCTTTTCAATATTCCTTCTGGGCCTGTAGGGGTTTGGATCAATGAAAGGAATATACGCTGCTTCTTTGGCTACCTTATCAGCCTTTTCATTTCATTCGATCACTTAGAGGCTCGAAGCAACATTATCAGAATGTTACCTTTTAAATTGAACACACTGTACACTAGAATCTAAATAAAAAAAATTAAATATGTGAAATATATAAAAAAATATAAAGGTTATTAGGATAAGTTATTTAGTCACTCATGGTATATTGTAAACACCCAAAAAAAAAAGCTCTTTTCTCTTCTAATTAAACCAAAACACGCGATCTGACACTTAATCTAGATTTTTTTTCTTAAGTAGTAATAACAGTCCCCAATCTAGCATCTACACAACTTCCAACATTCTCCAACATCAAGAGTGTTTATGCAAATTCAACTTTCGCAGGCTTTTCTTCCACTTGAAATTAAAATTTGAAAGCTGAAATTAGCCATTCGACATTTAGCTAAGCTCCAGGTTCCTTTTTTTAAAATTTACCACGCATATTCATATTTGAGGTGACATTTCACATACGTACATCAGCGCAGGTCAAGGGCGAAAATACTATAACGTGCTACTATCACACAGCTGGACTATGTGGCAGTGTAGCATGCAAACGGTTGGAAAAATCCATTTTTATGTGTTTATGTGTTGGTATGAAAATACCATTGTATGAATAACTAAAAAAGTAATTTTTGTTTATTGCTATGAAGGATTTTGGAAGAATGTAATATTCATACTGATTTCAGCACTGGTAGTACCATATTTGAAATTGAATTGAAAGAGACTAGCATATTGAGAAGTGTGCATGCATAGATACATAAAACATAGATATTAATTTATGTGGAATATACAAACAAATATTAATCAATACGCTCATCTCTTAGCAACATGTTTACCATGAATCGATAATTTTAATATGGGAGGTTTTTACATTGGATGTTATGGAAAACAATTGTTGTTTTTCTATTATAAACATTGCTAAACATTTTACTAGTAATAATTTATCCTTTTAACGTATTAGATTCATCTAAATTAGCCTTTTGAAGATTCACATAGACTTCTCAAGATCTCTTCGAAGATTATTAGATTAGACAAAGTCAACAGCGTTCTTGAAAGAAGAGAGCCAATATCCAACATTTACAAAAGATTGGTTTATCTTCGAGCTAGATCACACCCGTACTCCCTTGGCCTGTGGGGGAGAAAGAAGGTTGATTCGCTATTGTGATAAAACTGAAGATAATAAGCTTGTTCAATTACAGAATAGTTAAGTGTAATAGTTTTACTTTAACCCAGCTAATGCTACGAAATCAGTTTTTCTGTGTGATGATTAGATAGATTGATACCAAATCAAACACAGATTGGTGGAGGTGCCGGAATCAACGGGATCAAACAGTCACTAAGTTTAACTCGCAAGCCGAATTGAAAAAATAGGCAAACAAGAGGCTTGATTTGGGGGAGGCTTGCATGTACAATGCTCTAGCTTTCCAATATGTTTTGTGATTGGTGGAGGGGGTTACAATTATGGGGTTGTTTGGGGTTAATGATTTCTTTACGTTAAGACAGAGGGATTAGGCTTTCGAGATTGATTTAGGGGGGTTCTTGTGTTTGCGGCACGTGAACTTTCCAATCTTTTTTGTAATTTGAGGGCCAGAATTTTGCGTGGAGGGGGGGAATATTTTGGGATGTGACATAAAAAAATCGTTGTTTGTAAGGGTTTTAGAGGTTGTCAAAATTGATGTCACAATTTTGTGATTTTTTTAATTTTCGTGAATTTTGGTCCTCAGAGTTTTTAAGGTAGTCTAAAATGGTTTTTTTGGGAGGTCAGTTTGAATTTTACTACCTAGGGATCAGCGATGTTAGAGATTTTAAGGTTATTTTTTGTTTTTTGTTTTTGGCGCATTAGGATTGATTTTCCACAGTGTCTAAAATGGTCCTAAGAGATTTTGAGTCAAATAAAAACTTTTTTTTGGCTGGCTTGAGTTTTAAGTCAACAGTTTTTTCTTGACAAGAAAATTCAAAGTAATTTTCAAAAACCAAAATTCGAGACTTTTTCATTAACAGTTTACATCCAACTGTAATACATTAAATATTTAGGCTAAGCATCGATACGTTGCAGATATTGAAGCAGTGCTTTGCACGAGCAAAATTGTGTTGATCCTCACTTGGTTACCAAGACATGATGAGGGCTATCGAGGGAACGTCAAGCAAGCGGATTGACCCGAGTATGGTTCTCAGTTGCTGACAAATATTCCAGGTCTTCTATAGGCACGGCTTACACTGTAGTTAAAACAACTACTAAAGGAGAGAAATGTCGTAGAGGCTGGACTGGTGGAAAAATATTCCACTTCAGAAACAGGACAAGAAATTTGTAAGTGGGTATAGGCCTAAATATGCAATTGACCTACATACTTATACAGAAAGAAAATCTGTTAAAACAATAGAAGAGAATGAACAACCTAGAGCTGGCAGAGGTAACAATACTTAGTCTTGCTAGGCGGAAGAAGAAAATGACGTTCACGTGCAATTGAATAGTAAATTAAAAGACTAGCAGCAATACGTCTAGCTGGAAATGAACAAAAACCAAAACAAGGCTGTTAAGTCTGATGAGAGAAGCTAATTAATCTGGCAGTTGAGGAGCCACAGTAGATCTGAAAGTGTCGCAGTGAGACCACTTCTTGTATTATCTAACCTAAATTAAAGTGGTGCCAGTATCTTATAGTTTTCAAGAAATCCAGTAAACATTTACATTTTACACATAACTACACCAAACTTTTTTTTTCTCAATTCTATTGCACTACCACTCCATCGGATTAAAGACCGTGAAAAGTGCCACATACATACATACACTGCCATCGCGATATAGAGAGATAGTTATTAATAACCATCCTTCGATCGATACCTCGACAAGGCTCTGCTTCCCATTGTAGATACTTCTGCTTACCTACGTTCGGGAGTTTGGCGATGCGCTCCTATAATATCCTAGGCGTGGAAAAAACGGCGGTGGCTTTTTTTAGAAAGGAAAATCCTTCCCAGTAAGCTCGTTTGTTGTATCACGTCGCGACGAAAATAGATATGGGTTCTCCTAAATACGTAATCATCGTTTGTCGGACCACAGAGAAGGGATTACTTCAGACAATACAATCGATTGTATATATTGTGACGGTGATATTGTGAACAGGAAAAGGCCGAATTGATACTGCTGAAATACAGGAAAAATGGATAATATGAAAATAAATTTATTGTAATGGATCAAGAGAGAGAAAAATTAAGAAAATTAAAAAAATTAGGGTTCGTGGGATTAAATATTATATTCACGCTTTTGTCAAGAAGTGGCGGGCCTATTCGGGCTAATTCGTTTGTTTGGGCGTTGCTTCGCTGAACCTTATGCCCTGGTACCCATATCAAGGTTATCTTAGCACGTTTGCCCTGGGTTCATACAGTCCCGCACCAGTTTCAGTTTAACCCGTTAGATAGGTGGATCGTATATTGAAAATGGCAGATACAAAAGGAATGCAAAAGGACTATTGTGGGTGATAACTTATCAATTTTTGATTTAATTCTTTTTTAATTTTGAATTAATTTTGGATTTAATAACTAGCCCTATAAGTATAACATTAAGCTTTTCGCGAGCACCCTCAATCGAGGACTTTCTTGTCTCAATTGGCTTCTTTTTATTTTTTATGTCTTTAAAGGTTCTATGACTATATCAATGTATCTAAATCTAGTATTCCATTCATTTGTCAACATATTAAAACACCTTTTCGCGTTTACGCAAGTCCTGTGCGATCTTTTTCAATTAAACATAATAGAATGCTGTTCGTATTGTTAATTCGAGTACAATTGCGTTTTATGTCATCACTTCTTTCTTCTAGAATTTCCAATGTTAGTGACACGAAACAATCAACGAAGAAAAGACCTCCCCATTCAAAAAGATGCACGCCGTGTAGTTTGTTCTGTACGCAATCCGTATAATTAAAACAAATTGAGTGTGCCATGAGCGCGTGCACGATGAATTAACAATTGAATATCACAATAGGTGTATGCCGATATAATTTAACGGGTCAAGAATACACCCGTACCTTTAGATTGCGCAGTAGTTGATGCCGTGGCTGTGGGTATCAACGCAAACGGTACTGAGGCCTGTATGACATGGTTTAAATTTTCCATTGTAAATAATCCAAGGTTAAAATAACTCACATCGATATTTTTTTTATTTTTTTTTATACGGATTATCTTCCTTTTATGCGCTTGGAAGATATATCTTTTCATAGTAGGGATAGCTAATAAAATTGACGTTGGTAGAAAAAAATTCAAACATATGGAAAAATCAGCACCTGAAGACAAACAACCTGTACTTTATTTTTATTTATTTAGAGGCGAGCAACTAAGTAATCTACGTTCGACATAATGGACACTCGACGTCTTTGAACATGATGATCAGACGATTGGTAGTTTTGTGCAAATACATCCATTCTTTGATAACACGTCTTATGAATTAAAACGAAGCAGGCACTCTAAATAAGAAGTAAACACAAAAGCAAAATCTTCGAAGCAAATGCTGAAAGCAAAAGTATACACTCCAATTTGTATTAATAATCTTTTGCTTTGCTACGTAGCGTATATTTTGCACAGCTTGGATAATCACCCCGGTAAATATTACAAAACGCTACAATACAAATACTAAATCAAAGAAGTGTTTTATCAAAAAGATAGGCGTTCTCGAAAAAATAAAGATGATTTCAGATGATGAAAGTGACAGCCGGAGAACAAGAAAAGTTTGTAAAATTGTGGGAACATTAGAACAAACTTTAAAAGCCAATTAAGTTAGGAGATTGGGAAAAGAAGTTGAACGAATCAATGGAAGAGGAGGCTAATCCTTCTTGTTCTACGAAATATAGTACAAAGTACAAGTATTATTTACCGAGTTACATTTATTTTATTAAAGACGGATTAGAAGTAGGATTCTGCGAATCATCTCAGGATTCTTACTTCCATGGCTTTAACTGAAATTAACAAACCTGTACGAAAAACAATATAGAACGCAATTACCGGACACAAAAAAATAAAGAATTAAATACAGCTGAGTTTTGCTCCGGAACGAAAGCTTTTGCCTCAAGTCGAAGTAATTACTTTGATATAGTCTGGAGCATCTGCTCTTGAATATCGATTGTTTCAAGATCCGGGATTTTTATCGGATCAATCGGAATCAATTTTCTGCATGGAAACATCACCTTAGCGTAGTCCTAAAAGACTTCCTATTTAACATTTATTTATATGCTGATGGTCAAAGATTAGAAGTTTCAATGCAATGCAGTTTATTTTTATTGGCCCAGTAATTCCAATAAATATGTATTGAAAACACCAAAAATTTTGCCTGAATAGCTTCAATGAAGATGTCTAGCATTGGTTCAACACTTATTCGTACTTTAGACAAAATTTAGATAATTTTGTACCATAACTCCTTTTAACATTTAGGACTTGAACCTTGCTCAAAATATAGTCATCGTTATTCTCTTCACCAACTCAGACTGCATGAATCTTACTCAAACGATGAACTTACTCAAGTTCTTAGTAACCCAACCAAAATTAAATCACCACCGTTCATTTCGAATACATAACGATTTCGAAATTGCGTCTCTTCTGCGAAACACATTTTCTATAAATAAATCTATTCTAAAATAACAGTAATATGTCATAAAAATTCTTCCACTTCGCACAAACAGTCTCCTAATTCATGTTTTTCAATCAACACGTCAAGGTCTTCTTTTTCTCATGTTTCCATCTCTAAAACGATCAAAATAAATAAGCCAAAGTGTAAACGTGAAGAAGATTATAAATAATGCTCGTTATGCCAAAATGAATCACGCAAAATCGCTTCTTATTTTTCTGCGTTCGAGAGACATCAGGAAAAGCGAATTTAGATTTACACGCTTGGAAAAAAAACGTCTGGTGCCAGTACTAAAATAAAAGAACACTAATAGGACAGGATAGTGTAGTAGTAAGCTTACGCTGATCTTCAGGGTACGTCTCGCTCGGAAAGAATTTTTGGCAAGCGGATTTGTTGCACGGAAAAAAAGGCTTATAAACGTAAAGTTTCTGACGTAACAAAAATTTTAAGTTACAGAGAGGATACAAACGGAAAAAAACAACGACTTTGAATTATGAGAAGCAGGTGCAGAAATTAGGTTTACTGCTATTATCTAAATCGATCGTAGTCTTTATCCGCTAAAGTGAAATGTTAAGTATACTTTTATTTCTGTTTGGTAGATGAAGAATGTTAATTTAACATTATATTATGTGTGGATGCCAAGTTTGAGAAAACTTAAATTATATTTTGAGTAAGGATTATTAGGATGGGTTGCTGATAATATTCTACTTTAAAGATTGTTACTCTTACAGCTACGCAATTGTGTATTCTCAATATGTACCTACTGGACATTTTTTTAAGGAGAACTAACTTTGTACCTGAAGATGATGATCACCGGAACTAAATTTGAAACAAAAAAATGGGAAATATTTTAGGCGTTGTACTTTGATAGAAATATGTATACAACCGGAGAAACAAGAGTGGTTGCGCTAACTACAAGTTTAAACTATGCTCGAGAGTGTTCAATTCGTCTTGCCTTGCTTTTTTGTTTTAACTCTTCATTAGGTTTCAAATGTCAACGCTCTCCGTTAGATTCAACATGAAGAATATTCGAGACAATTAATTTTCGAAGACTAAGCTGATCATTTTGAAAGACATTTCTTTTTCCTTTTAAAGTATACTTCAACATCAATGTTCAAAGATAGAATGTCTCTGCAACTTTTGCGACCGGTTGTACGCCTAGATATTCATCCTGACACAGTTAATAGCGTGAAGTAGGTCTTATCCGCGCTTCCTCATCAGCAGATAGACTTTTATCGGGCACGCGAAGGTGAAGAACTCGGCCACTTAGACGGAAAGGGCCTCTACAGAGAAGGTTTCTACAACGTCGTCGTCGTCTAATGTACGCTGGAGCGGCCGAACTTGAACGAGGAAACGAAGAAAGAAAAAAGCGAAAAAAAGAAAAGAGGACGAACCGAAACGTAGAAGGATGAGAGAGGAACCTTGGACCCGCTCTGGTGTATCCTGGGCCCGGGGTGTTTGTCGCTATATTGATTACTACCGCACCAACGGCAAGTGGAAGCGAACTCTGACATTTTAGCACCCCGTCCGCGTACCCTCTGACGTCAAATACGCCCGCACTCGCCTGTTCCGCCGTATTTCGCTGTATGTACCGTTGCTTGGCTTAGCCCTGCCGATGCGATGGTGCATCATCCAGAGGGAGAACAGGAACTAGGTTTGTTTTTGTTGTTGTGTACACGCTGTTAGAAATTTCACCGCGTTGGGTTAAATATTTCCGGGTCAATGTTGATATTTTATGTTACATGAATTTGTAAATAATTAAATAGTTAATCTGCGTAACAAGACCAGTGATAATAATTTTATTGAATTTTTGGTAAATACCATAGTACGATATATCTAAAAAATCAAATCCAAAAGCCTGGATGTTTAGAGCTGGTGCTAGTGCCAGCGAATATCTGCCAGAAAGTGTTTCTACTCAAGGATACGTCAGTACTAAACGATATAGTTTCCTGGCATTTTCGTATTCAGTTTATACTAATTTGTCGGGATGTTTTTATTGTCAATCTAAACAAATTTGAATATAGTAAGTTGGGACAACTGTAAAAAATCAAACTTGTGTAAGACTATTCATTTCAATTCTTTTTTAAATAAAATCTCCCGTGTTTAGTGCAATGTCTTGTCACAAAACCATGTAAGTTGAGAAGATACTTCCAGAAAAGAAAAAATATGGTAGCACGCTTCCCATCAGCATAAATACGAGGGTAGTAGGAAAGTCTTACAATGATCAACTGGAGATAAAATGGATTGAGTAATAATTACTAAATTTGCAACTGTTTGTAAATTTGAGAGAGTCACATCAGATCAGCTTTCGTCTATTGTCCCACCAACCGTGCAGATCGCTGCAATTATCGACGTAACTAGTAACTGGTGAAGTATCGCGGTAAAGCTAACCCCAGAGGTGGGTGTGATTCTGTCGGTCAAAGTGCATGCCGACTGCTTCATGATAACTGGGGGCTGTAAATAAACCCGCGGCTGGGCGTGGGATTAAAGCAAGCGGAATTATTGACAATCCGGCACCGCGATGCGAAATGGGAGCGAGATTACCGCCTCTATTTTTGCTAATAGGTTAGAGAATGGATCGGAAAGAATTCATGCAACTTACAATTACAACGCAAGCAATGAAAATACTTACACTTGATTTTAAGGGAAGAAGAAAGAATGTGGGAGTTATTTAAAAAAAACGAAGAAAAAACGTGGATGTTATAGTTCTATAATTCGTTTAAATTGCCAGTTGTAGAATCCGTTGTAACCTTCTTCTAATACAATTCCGTATATTTTTAATTGGCGAATAGGTCAATGTATGTATTAATCTTGCTCGGCATTCCAAATAGTCTAATTTGGATGTTTCCTTTTTCATTTTCATTTTTCCACTTTTCTTTAAAACCGTTGGAAAAGTAAAATGAAAGTAATTGAAGTAAGTGTTTTAAATCTGGATATTGGTGAACGAGAATTGGTTATTTTTCTAGCCACATACAGACGATGATTCAGCAAAATCACTCTATTTTTTCTGAAAATGCTCTTAGCTCTCTTTTAAATTTAATCTTCAATCCGAGAACTTATCAATTAGACAAATAAAATGTTTTATAAAAATGAGTTTTGATTATAAAATCAGTTACTTTTTCCTCTTGCCAACTGCATCCGAGAACACAGTGCAAAAAATCACGCAAATGTTTTTGTTAAAATAAAATTCACTCTACATTCCAGCAAGTTGATTGAAATTTACATGTGAGCGTTGTTTCCTCATTCATATATTCATAAAATCTAGTTATATCTATATTATTTTTTCTTGTGCTAAGGACGTAGCCAAACACCCTTTCCTCATATTTAAATCCTCCACAAGTTTACATTTAATTTATATGATAATCTCGGAAAATGTATCACAAAGATGGTTTCCATTTATCTAGATATTAAAGAAAATGTGGGACAAAAATAATTATCATCATCCAGTTGACCATTTAATACTTTCACAAGCACTATAAAAAGTGAATTTTAATATACAGGGTGAAGGGTGATGCCAGTTTTCCAGGGATGATTTTTTCTGGCATCTTTTCATTATTGCGGTTATTCAGTTCTCACTTCTGGTTTTCCGAGAGAAGTGGTTCCGTTATTGTTGTTGTACATGACTTCAATGAACGTTTTTCAAGTTTGTAAACCGAACAAAGTAACAAAGGGTTCAACCTGGTGAATATGGCGAATGGGGCACCGTAACTGTCCGGGGCGTTATTATGATGATGGAGATTTTTTTCTTTCGCTAGGTGGAGCTCTTTCTCTTCAGTTCAGCGTCGAATTCATCCAATAAATCAACGTAGTACTGCCCCATGATTGTTAACATAGATTCTGCTTTGCGATATCCAAAAAAATCTCTCCATAACTGTTCCGATCAATGCAATCCGGGTCTTCACGTTCGCCCAGAAAATCCCATTTTGCCGACCGGCCTTTGGTTTCTGGCGTGTAGTGATGTAACCATGTCTCATCTATAGTTACATGACGCCTCAGAAACTCACTCGTTTTGCGCTTAAACATGTCAAAACATTGCTTTGAAGTTATCACGAGATTTCGATTTTCCAATTTTATACCCAATTTTCGTGAAGGATTGAGAATTGAGATGTTAACCATATTGGCAATCTCCCTAATCTTCACCAGGCAGTCTGCTAAAGCGATATCATGAACATTATTGATAGTATTATTCGTAGTCACTTTAATGGGGCGACCTCCTCATCAAAGACGGATGGTCCGCCACGTTTAAATTCATTAAACCAGTTTCGGATGGTAGTCATTGAAGGTGCATGTTCCTTACAAATTGCACCCATTTCTCTTTGATTTCTGCACATGTTTTTCCATCCAAAAAAGAAAATCGGATCACTGACTGGTATTATTCTCTTGCCATGATTTCACAAATACGTAAACTTGAGCATTGCTCACAACTCTCAAAATAACTCCTCGATGAATCTCTCAAATTTTTGACAGACGTCGGCTAAGAAATAGTACTTACAATGTACGTAACCTATTCGACGCAAATCACCCTAAATGCCCACCAATACAGATCCACTATCGGTAAAATCGATACGAAATTTAGAGAATTTGCTCACGTTAGAGATTTACCTAGAGGACGGGTGCTTGACGTATTTGATGCCGCTAAGCCAGACATTTTGCTCGAAAATCACGATAGTCCCTATTCGAAAGTTAGAAATGTTGCAGGAAATTTTGATTTGGGACGCGCATCACCAATACGATTATATCCGCCTATTTTTTAAGAGTTTCAAGAGTACAGAATCTTTATGCAGGCATAGCGCGTAGTTTTTACTGAATGAATTATTTTTTTTCTTAGATGTTTTTTATTTCTCAACAATAGGCACGAATACAGCAATATTTTCTTAATAGTTTTAGTTTTTGCAATCGTTTACTGATGGTCTACTAAAATCGATTGAAAAACATTGAATCAAAATACAAAAAATGAATGAAGAGAATGATGAGAGAAACTATCAAACGCCAACGAAAAGATGTACAAAACTTTCCTTTAAGACCTGCTCGAACTCTTGTTCCGATCAACCTACTTTGTTAAAAATTACTATAGACACTTGCTAAGTAAATTTTTTCAAGTGCAAATTTTATTCAGTTACCTCCTATCCAAATTCTATTCTTGTATTAATTTATTAAATTATCACCAATTTATGAGTATTTTTAATCTAGTAACCTTGGGCATGATTTTGCCATACTTGCCGACGTACGTTCAACACACATTTTAGTTTCGATTAACAACTGAGATCTAATTTGATTAAATCCTTGTTAGAATACTGTTAAATGATAACATTTTGTCACCATTAACTACAAAACATCGGCAATCAAATGCGTTAAAACGTTGTTGCAAAACCAATTTTTTTACAAGTTAATTTGAATAAAGAATTAGCGAAATTATGCAATTATACTTCCTTAAAGCTTGTAAAATGGTAGAATCGTTAAAAACAATATACTGACGCTAATAGGTATACTGGAAATCACACATGCGGTTTAATGTAAAAATGTAATTTAAAAGGCATATATATAGATAGCATCTCCACCTGGTGCGCCAGTGAAAGGTGTTTCCTTCCTTAAGCGCGTGAGCAATTTGGAATAAAAATATTCAGAAGCAAGTCCTGCACAACGTAAAATTATGTTCAAGTTTCTTTAATAATTTAAAAATAGAATTTTGCAATGTTTACAATTTTAAAAAACTTAGACGAGGTTAAGAATTTAAAAAGAACGTACAATTTATAACAGCAAGCTTGCTGCAGATCAAACATGGATTCTCTCGTTACAACTGACTGGATGTAGCGATCTGGTTTAGTTTCAATGTAATGAGGATAGTTCAATGCGAACTAAAAATTGCAATTTTATTACATTATTCCGTCGTATAAATCAGTATCCATAATACCGAGTAGAAGACGTTTTCACAAGCACCTTTCATACACGAAAGTCGCATACATCCAGCAATTTAACCGTTTAACAGTTTAAGGCATATAATTGCTATGTGTGGCTCTGAAGAAAATTTGTCATCATGCTAGGGTGTTAAAAAAATTTCGCTATTTGGCAAAAATCTCAAAACGTTCATAATTATCTCAAGAGCTAAGAAATCTTGAACAGGTAACATAAATTAATGAGCAACATACAAAGCATCGTGTTCGGGAAAGGAATTATCCCATTCCACTTGCGTATATTACATCTAAAAATATTTTTGAAGTGAAAGGTTGCTAAATACGAATGTCACTGAAACAAAGAAAATTACGCGTGGAATTTGTTTAAAAGGAATAAATCTGTTTACAAATCTTAAGTGCTTTGTCACGTAAATTTTGGATAACATCTGTAAATTTTCCGGTATTATTGTTATGCAAAAATTAACGGAGATATAAATCAAACGCTACATATATATTTTCGTGCGTGAAAAAATTTTGAATTCACGTGCTTTACGAGATATATTTTTTTTTACTAATAAAAGAATCACGTTTTCTTTGCTATTTTCCGGTAAAATAGCCAGATATATACTTTATAAACCTTTAGTCGACCACCGCCATTAGACCAACCCTCTTTTCACCATCTTAATAGACTAAAATACTTTTCCACGCGCTAAAGAAATGGTTTTTCTAGATTTTAGGGTCTGTTTAGTACTTACCGCCAAATGGGGTGAAGTCGACCCAGCGTCGGGACGAGTTCGTCCAAAACGGGTTTCTCATATTTTCTACTGCGTACGGCAACAACGATAAATAATTAGTTGTTTTCTATTTGCAGCAGTATAGCCGACTGACGAATAACCGCTATCGCAGGGGTGCCAGCTAAATATGAATAGTAAGTTTTCCATAAATTATTATCCGAAAACTAAAAAGCAAAATTTATACAATGTGAAATCATAATTTGCTTAGCCGTGGAAAGTAAGTCGGTCCTAACCAGTCTAGATAATAAAGAGTCTGTCCACAAAAGGAATGGAAATTTAGCTTTTCGCGTGGTTTCAATTGTGTGGTTTTTGTAAAAAAAAAGCACTAAATAACGGGGTGAAATCGACCACATGGTTCTCATCGGTTGATTTTACGGACAGGTTTAATGCAATTGAGTTTATACGATTGTCTTAAGTGAATTACGTTTGCTATAGCGTGAAATGTGTTCGTATTTTCTCTCACAACGCCTTAGAGATAAGTGAAAACTTTAAAATTAGAAATTTTACTCATGGTAACCAGCCTATTTCTAATTACCTGACACTATCGTACCTGTACACTTCGCTTTGGAAGCAGAAAGCACTTCAGTGGTTTCAAGCAGTCAATGAATTGAAATTAAAGAAAAAAATCGAGAAGAATAAACAATTTAAAAACGGCTTCCACGGCCAGAGTCAACTGTGAAACTTAACTGCAGTTGGTTTTCGCCTCTGGCATGGTTCACATGCTGAGTTACCGTGACCACTGCTTCTCGCTCAGTTAGATTCGCCTCTGGCGTGGTTCACACGTAGAGTTACCGTGCTAACTGTTGCCATCGCTCTCCTGAAGAAGCCCCGTACGATTGTGGGCGAAACGTCGAGTTTTATTCTAAGCAACGACATGACATGGTTCAAACCCGGAACACGTTTAGTTTCAATAAACAATTTTTTCGACATCGACAATTTTTCTAAATTTTTCGATCGAAACATCAATATTTAAATATTATTATGGGACTTGCTCTACAAACAAGTTAAGAAAACTAGAACTAATACTATTTGGGCTTCACAATATTAAAATTTCCAACCACGGAACAGGGATCTCTTCAGGAAGGACCTGGTTATAGATCGGAGCTAGTTTTAAGCAACGAATATCAAGATCGAACTTCAAATAGAACATTTTGAAAGGAAACAACAGTGTACAATAAGTATTTCAATATGCTTCTAAATATGAAATATCTCGTCCATAGTGAAGAAGGTGCTAAGCTTTTTCTATAATTGTAGAAATATCTCAGCATGATATCCTCAAATTTACTGAGTTAATCGGACAAGGCATAATTTGCTGCTTGAGCATCTTGTAGAATTCCTTCTGGAATAAAAACAAATTCTTCCATACTTTCGGAATATTTTAATATAATTGATAATTGCTGATCTTATTATATGTCTTCGCCATGATAACTTTAACACGTTTAATTTATATATTTTTATAACAGAAATTCGTCACTTTCAAATATTAAATTGTTGCATTCAAAAATGCGTATTAAACCGTTATTAAAAGGTGTTGGGTAAAATGTTGTATGGTACTCGTGCGTTATATCGAGGTCGCGGTGAAGTCGATCACCCTCTAACCAAAAATTTTAAAAAATCTTCGGCCTACGACCCTGATTCAATGACCGACGTTATATTTTTAGTTTCGTCCAAAGGTAATAACTCGTTTTCCTGTTATCTCGAAAAGTCCTCACTTTTTGATCTATTTCACCCCGGTTGCCGGTATGTAAAAGGTTAAATGGCAAAAGTTGGCGATGTAGGAGTACCGAATAAAAGTTGAGAGTGGTACAACCTTTGACCTACACGCTACTATTCTTACATATGGTTTATACGGTCAATTACTTAAAAAAGCATGAAATAAAACCAAGGGATGAAAAGTATTTACATAGAAACTTACCGTAATTAAAGTATTATCTATTTTGCTCTATTTCGTGCAATGAATGCTTTGTATCGTTTAAAGAGATGTTTGCATATACCATTTTTATGTTCTTTTTAAACGAAATGATGTCCTAATTCAAGGAAATGCATCTGTGATGCATATTATATTTAACATACGTTTAACAAAGTACCATTAACAACGAATAATTAGATACAATTATTGCTACAAACGAAGCGTTACTCGAATAAATCTAATTTTATATTGTGCCAGGGTTATCCTCGTCTAGTGTCTAATTTCTATATAATAAAGGCTAGATTTTTGTTCGCAATCCACGTAATCCTTACGAAGAATTAGTGCTAATTCATTTAGTTTCAACATCGCTATAATAATGGTGTTGTTGTGTGTTGTCCGCAACCTTAGCTCGATTCATGACCGGTGTGACATTACTTTCGAATGATTGCTATTTTATTCCGAGTTACATAATCGCAATATTAAGTTACTTTATTTTACCAAAAGAGAAAAAAGGAAAAAACGAAATGAGGAGGATGTGGAAACAGGTAGAACCAGTTCGTATTAATATCATTCAAGCGGATATAAGTAAATAGTTGTAATTGCAACAGATAATAAATGTTCATAAAATGTTATTTGTAGAGCTGTTTTTGGGATTATGTTAATTTACAAGAACATTGATTATAGTAAAAGTTCAACAAAAATTGAAAATTAATACAATTGATTATGAATGTATTCTTCTGTACATTTTGATTAAAGTAATTTTTCTTTTTATCTAATACTCCTGCAAACCCTATTATTTCCTTCGCCCAGATAATATATATATATATAGAATCTTTCCCCCGGAGCTTTTTCCAGGCTCTCGTATAATGGATTGCTCGAGATGCAGTACCAAAAAGAAATGTAAAATGGCGCTGAATATCGGGAATCGATATAAGTGCGGCCGTTTTATGGCAGAATATGGAATATAACGAGTCAAAACGAATTAATTGAATCGAGGCTTTGGCACAATGAAAACAGACGGTACCCATATAAAGAAGAGGTAAGCTTTTTTACGTATTGCTGTATGTTTACTGAGAGAGAGTGTTGATATTTTGGATTTCTTCTATTAACGGTATCGGTCATTGTAATTAATAATGTAGAATCGTGACATATCGATCAGCTTAGAAGGCACATGAAAACGATCGATACATTCAAACCATCTAAATATAAACCTAACCCAGTTCACCTAACCTGAATCGCTATGATTATTAAAGTTCGTCACTCTCCGTGTTCTTCGCATGCACAAATTAGCAGAGGCTAGACAGACACGTGTTTATTCGTCTCAGTGTTGCCTACTGGTTTCCCTGAGAGTCGACAAAACACGAGTTTGTTTAGTCTCTGCTAATTTCGTGAAGCGCACGGAAGGAATCATTACATAGTATTCGTTGCAATATAGTTTTAATATAATTTTGTTACTGAACCAGATTTCGTGCGCATGCTAAATCCTATTTATTTCAATACTTTCTATTATTTTATGCTTTTTTAACTACTAGCATGAGATTGATTTATATCATCAGCCGTCCTTGAATTAGACATTTCGAATCTAGTACACCCTTCTATAACCTGTCGCGACGTACCTGTCATTTTCACGATTTAAAAGTACCGTAAGTAAAGATGTTTCCGACCAAGAAGCACTATACTGCTCAGTCTACCCAACCAGAAGTCTCAGACAAACTCAACCGGTATACATTTTTGGAAAAATCCAGCGCACAGCTCGACGAACACTATAAAAGGTCAAGATTAATCCACGAAGTACCCGTACCAGCAGGACGCAACGGTATATTTTCCCTACGTTTCAACAACGACGGTGAGAAGCTATTGGCTAGCTATGGAAATGGAATCATTGATGTAATGTCCGATTTAACTTTTACGAAGGCGTATAATCTCATTCGTTTGGGTACTGTAGGTCCTCGATGTGGAAAACGAAAATTTTGACTACTTAGTGAAAGAGCCTTCGGCCAACGATAACCAGCCTATAATGGCGTTACGTTGCGTGCCTGGAGACGACGAGACCTTTTTCGCTGCAGGAATTTCAGGTCATATCTATTATTGCAAGTTCGAGGCGATCAACTATAAGAAGTTCTGTGAAGGTAGACTGTTTCAATGCAGATATTATTATTGTTCTTTTGATTTTTTGGCGCGGGATGGTATATTCTATCCTAATGATTCATGGGTTCCATTTGGATGCGGTTCTATAGCTATAGGTTCCTTTCTTATGAAAATTCACAAACTTATCAGTCAATTAAACAACCGAATTTAGTAGTATTGTGCATGTAAAGATTTAACTACTTAACAATGTTTTTTTTTTCCACCTCGTAGCTCTTAGACTTGCTTCAATTCGTCTTAGCGCAAAGATATCTTAAAAGACTGTAATCCATTCATATGTGGCACAATGCATCTAATGATCTCCCAAACATTTTCAATGGCTAAGAACTAAGACTAAGAAGAAGGTGTTTGGACTAGCTACTCTATTTATTTCTCGGAAAAGCTTAATGTGGCGGAATTTTCTTCGATAGAAAAATAAGGTGTTCCCTATAACGTAATACCAACAATAGCTATTGAATGATTGGTAGGGTACAGCCTTTAAGCTTCTTTCTGGCGTTTTGGACTTCCCAAGGAAATTATTATTAGTTTTTTTGACACAAAAGTCTTAAATTCTATCGTATCTCCAAATTGTACAAGTTCTCAGTATTGCAACCACTTTTATAGATTAATTTTCTTAATTTTTTTTTTAACTTTACTCAATGTCACCTTCTTTGGATGCCCAAAAACTTGCTGCAATTTCTGGAATTTTCAGAAAAACTAAACGAGATTAACTCGATAGACATAGACATGGCAGGTGCAACATTGGTTAGCGGCGGAAAAGATGCCAGATTAAGACTATACGACATAAGGCAGGGGAAGGTGAAGTCTTCCTAACTTATAGAATAGGTCGCTAAACTTGATCAAATTGCAGTTAAAAACGAAATACTATAAAGCGAACAGGGAGCCTGAAGATAATTCAGCAACTAGTTTTCACGCGTTGAGAATCTTCTGTGTGAAATTCCATCCTACGGAGGAAAATATTTTCTTAAGCGGCGGTTGGGACGATATGCTGAAGGTAATAATGGCAAAATGAACGGTACACAAGTGGCCAGATCTTTTCAATTGATTACACCGAAGGTTGCCTTTTGAAGAAAATGAATTTCTGTTAATACTTTCTTCTTGTTGACATTTAGATCTGGGATCAACGGATAAAAGACGGATGTGTCAGGAATATCCCGGGTCCTAGGATATGTGGGGAAGCTGTGGATGTTAAGGTAATCCTATTGCTCCATGCAAATTTGTCCTCGATGTGAATCTTCGACATAAACTGTTTTATTTATTGTTTGGCCTATTCATTTTCGAGCCTTATCATTAGGATATTAATAATGATAGCAAGGACTGTGGCGTAGTATGGTAAACAACACATAAGTATCGGCACCCTCCG
>LR737386.1:4718793-4754717 GCA_902655005.2 Marronus borbonicus
TATTACTATATAATAAATTAAACTTGTGTGGTGCGGAGGGTGCCGATACTTATGTGTTGTTTACCATTAGGATATTGTTTATTATTGGAGATAGAGGGGATAAATTTGGCAGTTGTGGTCTAAATTCGAACGTTGTATCTTTATCATCTTTTTCCACATTTAACATAAATATCTAGGACAGACATATCCTGACCGGTTCTTGGACAGTCAACAACAGTTTACAACTTTGGGACATGTCCTCTGGCAAACTGATAGAAAACATCAACCCGATTAACCGCATTCAAACCCTAGATGGTGAATTCCTATATTGCTGTCAGTTTTACAAGGAAGGAAAACGTGATTACATACTGGTTGGGGGCAGCGGAACCTCCCATTTCGAGATCATCAGCTTGAAAGAATTGAAAATCGTCTCCAGCTACAAGGTTCACAAAGCTATTCAAACCATTGACAGTGCTGTTAATTCTACAGTAACGTTCGGTGGTTTGGATCCCTGCATCAACGTCCTACATGTTTTATGACTGAACAAAAACGTAGAAGACTTGTACTGATTATATTGCTGTCACTTTTATTTTATTGATGAGATTGATATTATATGAATATACATGTATTGTTTTAATAAATATTAAATGTTTCCGTTTGTCAATTCTTTCACGAAAGAACATTCTAAACATGAAAACGTGCGTGTCTTACATTAGCGTGAATTATTGCTCGATATCTCCGGAGCATGCTTTACACGTGCTATAAAGGTATTTTTTAGCTGTCGGAGAGTCTGAGATGGGTCTGAATGCCGTCGAATACATCTATAACAAATCACAAAGATGTACATACATCATCGGAAATTAGTGAAAACCAATGAATATCGTGGTACTGAAGTTTTTGGTGACGGCCCCGGTGTGGGGCCTATCTTGGATTAACACAAAATCTAGGCCTCTAGCATAAACTGCTGGTATAACATAATCTTCCAAAATGAGATCAATGTGTCGTTGAGCGGTTAGTTTCCTTGCGATCCGAGACTTATTCTGCCCCAAATTTTGCTTCCTAGCAGTCCTTAGCCATTACTAAAATTTCGCAATAACTGCTCTAAATTTTTCAAACATTATGTCTCGTCTTCTAGCCAGCCTGTATTGATGTTATTTCCAAATTTTGCTAATTGCTAAGTACTTGCTAGATGAAGAAAAGCTTTCTTATAAAAAATGACAGCTCTTCTTAAATGCGAAATAAGGAAGTTTACAACTATAGTCAGGACTACCTAGGCACATCCATCTGTCAAAATAACATCAAATCTTTTGAAGTACAAGATGATATTACTTTTTATAGCAAGCATAACACAACATTTGCGGCTTATATTTTCTTGTCCGAGGGGAAAAGTTATGAAACAATAGCAGAATCTATTGATTGTTGGTGGATGAAAGATTGGTGATAAATACTGTACATTGGCTTCCCATTTTAACGAATTTCCATCAATAGCATCCAGCTAGATCTTCAACATTGACATCTACTGTCAAACTTTGCTTGAAGCGAAATTGATGAACATGTCTCAATGTTCTCCCAAAAATGCACCTTAAAAGCATCCTACGATTATCTGGTAGTTTTGTTACGCAAAATCAAGAGATGTCGGTGTGGAGTAAGGTCCCCTTGGGTTCTTTAAATGCCATCACGGGAGTTCTTGAAATGTACAGAGCATGTAAGGATCCTAACAAAATTAACTTGGTAGTGGGAAGTTATCGGGATGACGACGACAAGCCGCATATTTGGGTGCCCGTTGAGAAAGCCGAAAAAATATTGTCGAAGATGGCGTTGCATAAAGATTACCTACCGCAGACAGGTATACCGGAATTTTGCAAACTTACCGCTTTATTGAATTTTGGTAATAACCTGGAGATCATCGAAAATGGTTCCTTAGGTTCCCTCCAAACGTTATCAGGAAGTGGAGCGGTTAGAGTGGCATTCGAGTTTATAAAAAGATATTACAACGGACCCAAAACAATATACGTATCGATACCAACATGGGAAAATCACAACCATATAGCGCAATCCTCGTATTTAGACGTGAAATCCTACAGATACTATGATTTTCAGACGCTTACCTTAGATTTTGAAGGATTTATGGAAGACCTTAACAAGATGCCTGATAAATCAATCATTGTCTTGCACGCATGCGCTCATAATATGAGTGGAGTTGACCCATCACATGCGCAATGGGATGAAATCTCCGCGTTATGCAAGAAAAAAGAAATAACCCCATTCTTCGATAATGCTTATCAAGGGATAGCAAGCGGTGATCCCGATTATGACGTTTATAGCGTAAGGAAATTCGTCGCAGATGGAAATTTAGTTATGGTAGCGCAAAGCTTCTCAAAAAACATGGGTTTATACGGCGAAAGAGTAGGGTCTCTGCATATCTTAACGGAAAACAGGGAACAATGCCAGAAGGTATTGTCTCAAATCAAAGTCATAGTGAGAAGTTTATATTCAAGCCCACCACTCACAGGTGCAAGGATCGTGACGAGAGTCTTAGAAGATCCTGGATTGTTGAATGATTGGAAAGCAGAAATGAAACAAGTTTCATCCCGTGTGAAAAACGTAAGATTAGCGCTTTACAATAGCTTGAAGAAAGAAGGTTCAATAAGGAATTGGGACCATATTATCAGGCAGATCGGTATGTTCTGCTACAGCGGCCTGGAAGCAAAGCAGATAGAGAGACTAATCAACGAATTCCATGTATTTGTAACCAGAACAGGACGAATTTACATTGGGGGATTGAATTCTAAAAATATAGAATATGTAGCACGTTGTATACACTCGGTGACAAAGTGATAGTTTTACGAAGTATTTTTTTTTTGTAATGCGTTATATGTACATATATGTATATACCTCCTTCATAATAAAGTGGAATGAAACAAAAACAACAATTCTGGGAAAATGTATCTGTTGTCAACCGAATTTGACTTAATCGCTTGGGTTGTTGGAAAAGTGGAGGACTTGTCCTTAACGGCGAAAAACTGAACAAGGTGCTGATTTGCAGCCTCATCTGATCAGTTTTGAAAGTCCGAGTATGGTGAGTGTGGAAACATATCTCATCCAAGTCCTAATACTTTTTGACGTATAATCAAACTTATATGTGATCTCCCGTTGTCGTGACGGAAGACAACTCGAACTCTGGATTTTTCTGGATGATGGATTTGTTCAAGCTGTTCAAAAGCCTACAGTACACTCTCTTGTCACGCCCTGGTCCAACATCGTATACGCGTAAACGATTCCCTTCTTATAACCAGCTATCAATCGCTTCAAAAAAAGACATCGTTTTCCTCACGTTTAAATAACATGTCAAAGATATTTATACATTCCATCAAACGAACTTTAAGTTTATGAGGGACTCAAGTATCGAGCTTGCTTATGTATACCAGCTTCTTCACGTTCTTCCCTTTACGCGAGCAAAAACAAAAAAATATGGCGAAAATGCAAAGTTTGATCTTTCATCCTTAATATACCGTAAAATCCGTAAAAAATTAAAAAAAAGAACACGACGAAATTCATACAGTTGTATAGAATAAGAGCATTCCCCATTTTATTGCTTTTGGCCATTAGGAAAATAGCCTTTCAACGATAAATGTTTGTTACTCCGTAGTAAACATGGTTCCAAATTCGTGATACGTCAATAAACCTCAACATCTGAAAAACTAAATAAGGTCTACAACATTAACACCATTAACAACATTATTAGTTGAACATCAAAGTCGCCCTTAATATAGCAAACACTATAAGCACCAGAGGAATTCGGCACGTGCTAAATGTAGATTTTTTTATCCCCGTATAAAACTATTCTAGTATCCTTTGCAAAAAGCAAAGCAAATGTTTCATGCAATAAATATAGTTTGTATACAAGTATAACCTCCGCTGAACCTTGCCCAATCGAATAGAACCAATACCATCAGGGAAATCATCTACATTTCCGTTGAAACAAAACGTTTTCCGTAATAGTTCGATCTAAAGCTAAAATGCGAACCAATAAAATCAAAAGCAAAGCATCCTCGTAAAATAAACCAAATTGCGCCCCACTTATCGAACTATTGAGACTGTATGTGTATGTAATACGAATATATAATATAAGATCGGCAATAAACCTCTTTCCGTCGGGCTTCCAACTTTGGTATTTGCATTATGATAAAACGAATGCATGTTGCAGGTTGTAACCGAAATGGACGGCTGTAAGACATAAAGATGGTAGTTACACCCCAAGTTTGACCCGTAATATATTGTGGGTCAAGGTCAGGGCTGGTCTGGTCGATGAAAAGGCTCTAGTCTGCTGTGCGCACGCTGGAAGAGCGAGTCCTGCATCACTAGCACAGAAATTATCTATACGTTAACGTGGATTCGGGTTGAACCGGGCCTGTGACTGTGGTTGAATTACATCAAGCCGAAATATACGTATATGGGAGTTATTTTGCGTAAAAGGGAACATTTTCAATTAAAGGAAACATGGTTAATCGTAAATGTAAAAAAATATGATATTTTTGTACGGAAGTGAATTAATTAGATTCTACTGGAAAAGAGACGATTCTCTTTGAAAAAGAGCTATAATAACCTATAGCATAATCGAAATACGCTATGAACAAACTTAATAACTTTTATTGCAATTTATCAATTTCTGAACGTTGGAAATTCTTTCCTCTCGTCTCGATACATTTGCGCAATTGTTTGTAAAAGATTATTCTTAGCATCATAACTGCTGCAGTCCTGATATTTCGCGCAGTTGAGAATAGGAATGTTTTGTTTACTGTAGACATAGTAACCAAACAATACTAACATCAAAAACCATTTAGATGCAATCTCCAGTTGTAGGAATCGCCTTTAATTGTAAATATCCGTCCTTCAATATTAGATATATGTATCGTTATACAAAACTGTTAGAGATATAAATTTCCTATACCGGAAATACAGGATAAATGCATTTAAATGAATGACGTTGCTTATGTTTGAATTTGGCAAAGTTTAGTGGTCAATACTGAACAATTTGTGTATTTAGAAGCTATTTTGCCATGCTATGCTTAGCCCGAGCCAGATGCACAATTCCATGTCTTAAAAATTCACGCTAAGAAGGTTTGCATTCTGGTTCCTTTTTAGGCAAGTAAATACAAGGATGGTTTGAGAAGTATTCGTATTTGGAAACTGATGGCGCTTTGTATCCAAATCTGGATTACCGATTGTGAGTATTATTTTTTAATCGACGTCTACTAAAATTTCGTCGAGACTCATGGGGTAGTACTGTTTTGAGAACTGTTGAAAGTGGCCAAGTTTATCTATTTCTTTAATCATAGAAAAAGAACAATATTGGCAAGTGATTTGATTTCTTTTTTTGGATGGGGAAACGCGTGCAGAAATCAAGGAGAAATTCAGTCCAGCTTCTACGGATCGCGTACCCTCAATGGCTACCATTAGGTACCGGCATAATGAATTTAAGCGTGGCCGAAAATCTGCCTTTGAATAGTGACCAGGTCGTCCCATTGGAGTGACTGCGGACAATATGATCATATAAAAAAAAAATATTGATTCCGAACCTGCTGCATAAATGTCTCCATAGTTACCAGGCAAGTATAGTGAGGCTTTGAATTTGTTTTTAACAGATTCTATCAATTTGAAATACGTATACAATTTATTGTTGACAAGGTAACTTGACACTAAATTGTTGTCATCCCTTGTCAGACAAAAAAAGACGACCCACAAGTCAACTCGCTTCCATTTACCTACACCCCAATCTGTCGCAACAGTGCCTCATAAAATAAACATTTACAACTTGGCCGACCATAATATGAGAAAGAACTCTAGCGCAGGAGAAGACGAGGTAATGACCAACACAGCCGAAATCTTTTACGGCTTTTATTCGGATGCTTTTGACGTTTCAGAATAGCCAAAACGAGTGCACGGATAGCGATAAATACACTTTGGACAACCTCGACTTGTTAAATTTGCCGTAAGTAAAAGTAGATGTGATGAGGGAAAAATAATTATTAAATATAGAAAATAAAATAAAAGTATCTATGTTGTTGATGATTAAGTGAAAATGCTATTAATAATGTGGTATGGTAGGTAATGATTATGGATTGCTTAATTACGGGTTGTTGTAGGACTTTGCTGTTGAAGTAAATACTGTTTGCTGTTGATAAAATAGCTTTAATAACAGTATTTTGTATAGATAATCCTACAATACGTAGAATAATTATGTTTAATGTTGGTATATTTGGGCATTAATGAATCTAATGGTTTTTTAATCAAAATATGTATGTTTGTTTTTGTGTGTATATTTATTATTTTTGCAATTTTGTTTTAAGAAATTAGAAATACCCGAAGGCCTATTATTATTACTGGTCAACTCAATGTTTTTCCTTTTAGGAAAGTATTTTTCCTGGACATATTTTTTGAGACGATCCTAAGGAACTTTCTGGGATCATAACTTGAGGTTTATATACTCTCTATTTTAAATAGACTGTACAAGTATCAAGCTATTTTTGTGAATAAAAAAAAATATATATCTGGATTAATTCCCTTCAGCAATAATACATTTGACCATTCTTTCCCACCTCTGTCTAAAAGCTGCCAACCCATCTTTTGGAACACTTGCAGATACTGATGAATTTCTCCCAGAGATGAAAATCTCGCGCCCTCGCAAATTTTCTTAAATCCATAAAGCAGCCAAAAGTCACACATTGCCAAATCAGTTGAGCTCGGTGAATCTTCTACCACATTCATATTCTTTTCCAGTCGGATACTGGATCGTGGGAGCTGCGATATGGGACGATGCGTTATCTTAATGCAACCTAATACCCTTCTCAGGAACTCTGCTGAAGACCTCAGGCAAAAATTTTTTAGTGTAACTGTAACTGTTTTGTGTTCATCCAATTTAATTCCAAATATCAGAGTTGTACTTTTAAAGAACACCGCATACATAACTTGTTAACAATTGTTGGTATTTCTTCGTCTATCGGCATCCACACACGACTCTCTTGACGGGTAGGTACGTCGTAAAAGGGAATCCAAACTTCCGTTTTGGGTGTCCTGTGTTTCTCTTCTTGTGACCCAGTGAGACCGTATAGAATGATATTCTAGAACAGTTCATCTTTTCTAACTGTTTTTCATAACTTAAAAGCTTTAGCTTTGCGAAGATATCACAACGTTTTTAGGCAATTTGTTGACATAGCTTCTAAGCAAGGTAGTTTTCCAATTCTTTTTAATAAATATAGTCTTGAAATCCTTCAACTTACATTTGTTTAGCATAAAGCAAGGCGTTATTCTGAGCTTGTGTTAAACCTCTCACCGCTGCATCAATGTAGCTGTTCAAGTTTTTTTCTAAAGATTCTTTCATCAATTTCTGATAAAAGTATTGATGGTGTGGTGCATACCATCAACATAAATTTGGTCCTATGTTACTGCGTTAATAGAAAACAGATTGTTGCCTCCAAAATTACTAAGTCAAACGGATCTTTGGATACAAGTCTATTTAAAACGATGTAAAACGTTTCGAATAGACTTCTTCTTAAACCAGAAAAATTCCTAGTTCTTAGGTCTCTTTTCTAATTCCAGCATCGAGTTTACGTCAAACGTGACGTCTCCACGCCTCGAGTCCAAGAACACCACCAAACACAAGAAGCATATAATCGTCGGCGAGGGGGACAACAGTCGTTGCTATTCCAAAAGCCGTTGCCAGGTGAGCTTTTTCATGACACGAAAATAAAATAAAAAATCGCAACACATCGACTGACAGGTGACGTTTTTTTTGGGGCAAGAAAATTATCGAGTTCCATTACATTTTGTTGTGAAAATTTCGTCGGATTTCGAGCAAGTCTCGCTTAAAATTTAAGTGAATCCGTATTAGGTACGTAATCGTTGCGCCGGAATTGATGTCTAAGGTCGCTTTTAACTTTGCGTTTCCTTGTAACCTTGTCAAAAAGCTTTTTTTTTACGATCTCGTTTTGAGTTGTATTGATTAAGAAAAGCGTGTCTTGCGTGTAAAACGTATAAAAAATGTGATGTTTTTATTAATAACTTTGCGTTCTTTGTCGATAGAGCCATAGCAAGCCAGGTGCTGGTGATTATTTCCCCAGAAGAGCCAGATCAAACTTGATCAAGAGTGATAAGTCATCTACGAAAAGTAAGTTTTGTGTTCACATCGAATTTTTCCAAAAAGACGTAGTTTCCAACATCGTAAACAAACAGAAACAGAAACATATAATTAAGAATTATTCTGGTACTACAAAATTGGCATGGCAGCCAATTTGTCAACTACCCTTTCATTATTGAATTAATTTAGATATTGCTTGTAAATTTAGGCATTCAAGTAGTTTTGCACCACACTGGATAAATAAGATGATTACCATCAACACGTCACTTTGCTTATTTTAGTTATGATAAACACTTCCTTAGTTAAGCAAGTCGAAAATTCTGCTTAATTTATTTCAGGTGAAATCAATAACAGCAGCGATCCTGGAGGCACGGACGATAAGAGCTTGGTTTACATCTACACCGATCAAGAACAGCAAAATCGCTTTCGCGACATCCAACATTACGAGGATTTTTTGATACCTCGTAACAAGAAGAACAAATTCTCCCTAAATAGAAGCCGGTCACCCCATTTTACGCCAAAATCTAGGTAACATCTCGACGAATATAGGACTAAATTAAATGTTTTCGCTCTATTCCAATGGTGTTTAAGGAAGAACTCCCCCGAGGTCAAACGCAAACACGGGCACGGCTTCCCTTTTAAGGAGACGCCAAGCGGAAACTTGAAAGTTAGCGCCAAGCAGGTTGGAAAATACTACTTAGACTACTAAAGTTAGTGTTAAAATAAAACGTCTATTAGGTGGCCTTTCAAACAGACAACATAAGCGTATTAGTAGCTGATCCGCGTACCACTGCAGTGAATATCGAAACTGTTGATAATATGCCAAGGGACGGCGATTATTCCAAAGACTCAGCCATGGACACCATCATGAATCAAGTTCGATTCGTTTCCACTAATCTTCCATCTTATTCTTACAAACAATTGATTACTCTAGGGTCTTGGTTCAAGCTTAGGTTCCTTACTGGTTGGAAGGCTAGCAGACGCCCCAGTTAGAAAGGAGAAAGAATCTTCAGAATACGAAGGAAAGGCTACCCACGAAATTTTAGATCCAGAACTCAATCTGAATAGGCTGGGGTATACGGCTGGAGATGCTATAGATTGGAATGAGATCAGCTTACCCGAAAAGAAGAATTTATACCTGGAACTGTATGCTAGAATAACGAATTTCACGTATGCCACAACGACATAGCCCAAGCTCTTTTGGTATTGTGTTTTTAACGTTTCAGAAATGCAGACTGCAAGGTCTACATCGATAATGAAGAATTCAATTGTCATTTGATTGTTTTGCAATGTTATTCAGAAGTATTTCATACTTACGTAGCTGTGAAGAAAGTAGAACTGCCTTCGGTAAGTTCCTTCGTTTTAGTTTTGGTGAACAAAGGAATGTGTTCAATCGTCTTGTTTGAATGTTTTTTTTGCTTCTAGAGTGTTGTGGAGGGCCCAAACTGAAGCATTTTTTTAATATGTTTTACTTTGTCACCAAAGTCGTCTTATTTTATAATAATCAGAATTGTTTCAAATTAGATAACTTCAACTTTTTCACTAGGACAAATGTAGCGCCGCATCTTTTGCGTTTATCTACGAATGGATGATAACAGGTGATCCTTCGTATAGAGAATTGAACCGTGAGAATGTCTTAGACATCTTCAACGCCGCCAAGTACTTAAAAATAAGAGGTATGACCGCCAATTACAGGTCTAATTAATAATATATATATATATAATAATATAATTAATAATTACGAACTTCAATGAAATCTTGTCATGTTAGATTTGATCGAGCAGTGTTGGGCCTTTATCGATAACCAAGACGTTTTCTCGGAAGATACAGCCTTCCTCCTTTACGTGGACGCCAAGGAAAAGAACCTACCCGAGGTTAGAGAACTGATGCTTCCCCGGATACAGAAGTTCTTCCTCATGCTGGTAAGCTCACAAGATTGGCTTGAATTGGAGCTGGAGGACGTGCAAAATTTCTTACAATCCAATTATATTTGCGTTAATTGGTAAGTTGCTTTTGAATTATAAGTATTTAATGGTAAAAATGTGCATGGTTCCAGTGAGATGGAGATATTTATGTCGGCAGTAAGGTGGTTAAAGCACGACTGGGAAAATAGGGACCAACACAAGGTTCAGTTGCTGAGTTGCGTTAGATTCGGTAACATTGCTCCATGGCAGTTGGTTGATATCAAGAGGAATCCTGATAATCCCGACTTTAGGGAATTGGCCAAGGATCCGGATATCTGCAAGATGATTGATGATGGATTAGCGTAAGTTTCCCTCTTAGAATTATCGAAAAATTGTTAGCGGAAACTTCTACCAGCTTCTACTAGTTTCCCTCACCTTATATCAACTTTTAAATTAAATAAAATTCACTTTTGTGTATTTTATTATTGTTATTCAACTGTATCTTTCCTGGTTATAGATTTGTCATCATCAAATACTGGTACGGCCAAGAAAACGACGATTACCAACATTGGAACTCCATTTTGGCATTGAAAGAACCGCCTCCAAGGAATTGGAGCGGCATGGACAAGACTTACTTCACCTATCGCGAATTTCTCATCTACTTGGACCAATATCGTCGTAACCAGATGATCGAGAAGTCGAAGCCCAAAGAGCGCAAAAGGAGGCAAATGCATGAGATCAAACCCACCCCAAAGGCGTCTTCAGAGAAGCTTACCCCCAAGATGCCGACCATGGACGAGTTCTTGTCGACCAGGAAGTCACCGGTAGGTAGTAATCAACAGAAGAAAATCAATAATGTGGTGTCGTGAAATGCTATGCTTATAAATTTTCGTTTTTTTTCATCGGCACGTAATTGTATTACAAAAGAGATGCGTACCCTTCCTTCCCAATTTTAGGAAAGGGTTGTAAATTTCTGGCATATGTACAATTTTTATTATCAAGGCAGCTTTTTCCTGTGTCTGCTAAATAAAGATACTTTAGATAAATGATATTTTGTTTTGTAATTTTTTAACATGGTTTCTGTCGCACTAGACGATTGCTAGTGAGTCAGGTGTATATGTTGGATGACCAGTAAGTGAGGCATGATCATGAAGAGTTTTCTTTTTAGTGTACTCTTCAATGATCTTTTAGACACTTGAAACAAGCATGCAGGAATAGCAATCGTCATACACGAGTTTTCCTCTCAAGATATTTTTAAAAAAGCAGAATCTTACTGAACAACTGAATAACTGAATTTTGTAGTGTTATTTGGATAAAATGATTGTGTTTTATTTAAAAAACTTACTATTTCAATATATGATTACCAACAGCATCAAAAGATATTTTAAGCCTTTTCAAAATTGTAAATAAGATCCGTTAAATTTCTCACCATTTTTGCAAGAGTCCGGTGAGTTTGATTTTAAAGGAAATATGCGCGACAACTTGAGGTAAGTTTGTTTCTAACGGAAGGAGTAAACAATTATTACTAATACATTTCCACAATTAACAGGTCCATTGAAATTTCTAACCTTACATTGGATCCAATTGAAAAGGTAAGTTTTGCAATGTAAGTGCAGCTTTCTATCACTTCCGAAACGAGATAAGGTAAATGTGGAGGCATTGTAATAAAATAGTTTCTCTTTCTTCGTAAATAGAACTTTTTCCCTCTGGAGCACTTACAATGCAAAACACTTACCTTATCAGCATGCTTTTTCCAACTGACTTGTTACTCTACCATCTCTCCTAATTTACAATTTCAGTTAGACGCCATTTTCTCGCCAAGAACGACGTTGTCCCCGCGAACCAGACATCCAGCTCAATTTAGAAAATACATGAGCAAACAACGCGCTGCTACGATCATTCAGGCGGCCTTTAGAGGTCACTTGACTAGGAAGTACTTGAAGGGCCATCGGCCGCCTCCCGTAAGAAAGAAGCGAACCACATACGATAGGGCGTACCAGTTGGCCAAAGAGCGTTTCACGAAGAACGACAGCTATTATCGAGCAGATTCAACCGAACAATTGTACCCTAAATCCAGCCAGAAGCTAATGTCGATGCTGATGGGCAATTTGGGACCGGAAAGGCAACGGCTTCATTCGCATTCGCAGATGTAAGTTGTGTTTAAGGTTTTTTTTCTTAGCAAAACGAAAAGGTATTCGATCATTGCTAGGAGGGGAAGTTGGGCAAACATCTTGAAACAATAAATAAAAAAGCTTTGTGTAGCTTATTTAGTGGTTTCCTTACACTCTTTTTCGCCGTTGCAATTTTAATAAGCAGTAGTGTATAATAATTTGTAGAAACAACAATATCTGGAATTTTATTATTTGATCTTGATCTATAACTTCGAAATATAAAAAAGCAGATTTTGAAAGATAATCCTCCACAAATCTTCCAAAATATCCTCAAAATTTACGCATTCGTTTCATCAGGAACAAAGCCAGTTCGAGCATCCTCCAACCGCGAAGCCAATATTTCGATACATCCTCGCTCTTCCTCACCGAAAGGGAGTCCGTCATGGTTTTCGGAGGTATAGATCCGCACAGCGGCTACGGAGCCGGCAGGAATACCGGAAAGGACATCTTCAGATATCTTCCAGATAGTAACGTATGGGAGTACGTTGGAGAAATGCCGGCACCTCGTAACCATCACAACGTGGCCTTCTTGGTCGGCAGGGTTTACGTCGTGGGTATACTTTTAGCGGATGATTTTCGAATAAAAAAAACGTTCCTTTTCTTTTTCCTAATTGCTGCAGGTGGTTCGGATCCTAGGGAGGACGAGCTTAGAGGTAAGAGCATGGTGGTCGACACTGTATGGAGTTTTGATCCGATTAGGAGATGTTGGTACAGCGAGGGTAGTTTGAGGGCTAAGAGAAAAAATTTTGGATTGGTTGTCAGTAAGCACTGCATGTTCGCGATTGGTGGACAGGATAAGCACGGACGGTAATGTTGCTGTTTGTATTTTTTTGGGAAAAAGAATCCATTGATTCTAGGATTATTTGCCTAATGTAAATGTTCAGTTAAGATAATTTTTAAGCTTATAATCCATTTCACTGAACTAATAAATACATTAATGTTTCTCCAATAATTACAAATGAGAAGGCAGCAATGTCCTCTCAAATTATATTCTCGTATTTTCTCTTGTTTTGAAAGCCTTGCATAAGAAAAGCACCAAAATCCTATCAATTCTAGTACCATCGCCTCCGTAGAGAAATACAACCCTAACGTTGGCATTTGGGAGTACCTAGCACCAATGAACTATCCCCGAATGGGCGTGGCATGTACCAAGCATAACGATAAGATTTGGGCAGCTGGAGGAATGTCTGGATCGAGAAGAAGGCCTCTAACGGATTGTGTTGAATGCTACGACATAGACAAAAATCAGTAAGAACATGTCTTTCTTTCTTGGGAATGGGCAGAATGAGTTGACTTTCTTTTTTTTTTACTTTGGGGAATAATTAGGTGGACTGAGATCCATCGTCTGAGGTTCCCGCGTTGTTTCGCCTCATTATTCTCAATGTCCGATCGTTTATATCTTATTGGGGGTGCCGGCAAGATTAAAATCAAAGATAAGACGACCAGTAGCGTTAAGGAGATCGATATTTGGAACGAAGATACGAGGCAGTGGGAATGTAAGACGGAAATGGCGATCCCAAGGCATGGACATTGCGTTGCTTATTTGGGAACGCAAATTCTCATAATAGGAGGCGTTACCACTGTCTATATGCGAGCATTGAGTAATACAGAATGTTATTGCACCAGCAGAGGTAAGAACAAGTTAAATTAATTTTGAAGAAATACTGTGTTTGGTTCGTTTTTTCTTCTTGATATTTCAAAAAACAATTGCCAAAATAACAAAATATTAAACATAATTTACTCCTATTTTAGAATTTACTTTTGAATTTTAGTGTTTTTTACTTCTCGACACAAAGTTGAACAATTTACGTAACAAATTTGTGAGAGATACTGTATTTTTCAAATTTCTTATTCTAAATTTTGGCAACACTGTAAGTACTTAATTATTTACATATACCTTTCTCTGTCTATCGCACAGGTACTTGGGTTCGAGGTATCGCTTGCTTGCCCACGACCTTATCAGGACATGCGACTGTGACATTACCACCGGCCGTGCTCATGTGATACGTTTCGAAATAATTTCTCATCCCTAATTCAATTTATTATAGCTCAATAAAGCAAATGCTGAGGAATTACGAATTATAGCTTAATGCGTTACGAATTTTTTCGGATAGATGGCGCTGTAGGTCGATTGCACCGACCAAGCCGTGATCACACTGCTCAATTGTGTAAATTCCTAACGCACACTTTAATCGTTTACCGTATGTATTTTCGATGAGTAATGGTTTTATAGACTTATTCATAATAAATAATAATTATTTAGAAACAAGCGTTTTATTAAAATTTTAACAATCGATCCAATTATCGCCCCGGATCTCTTTGTAGCGTGTGAATTGCGACTGTGTACAGATTTTCTGTGAACTGCTCTCGGGTGTGGTGTGTCGTGATTCATTATTTTATCGCTAAAACGTGAAATAAGTGGAGTATTTAGTGTAATTCTCTGGTGTAAGGTAAGAAACTGTATTGAACCCGTTGATATTCATACATTGTAAGCATTTTCCCCACTTAGAACGGTTCATATAGAGTGTATTTATGAAGTGAGTCGTTGAACCTTTCATTTACAACATGGTGGATGCTTGCTTTTCCCTTTGTACTTCTGAAGTGTTTCGTGATCTTAATTAAAATTAACATAAACCAATCACTATTTGTTCGTGCATCTATCACTAAGCTGAAAACATCATTTTTTAAGTTGAATTTCGTGTTGTAGGTGTGATCTAACACACAAATTCACCATGAGTTACATGCAGGCCAATCAAAACAGATCAAGTAAGTACCGTATTTAGATCATGGTTCGTTTTGCATTTTAATGTTATTGCGTAGATTTTCTCTAATTCTGTTTTTTTGCTTTAATTCAACCTAGTATCACATGGAAACTATCAGGGTGGTCCGGACCTTCCAATGGGTTCGGCGAAAGAGCAGACCCTGATGTGGCAGCAGAACTCATATATGGGCGATTCTGGCATTCATTCAGGAGCTGCAACTCAAGTCCCATCTTTGAGTGGAAAAGAGGATGAAGAAATGGAGCTCCTGGATCTGGATCAGGGTTATTTGCAAGGTTTTACGCAGGAGCAAGTTGATGGTAAGAACACTTCTGATAATTTGTCGTATATAATGCATCAATCAATTTATCAGGTTTTGATTGTAAAACGATTTTGTCTTAAAAAAATATTTTTGCATAGTTTTCTTTACACTTCAGTACTCGTGGTAAGTGTAAGGAGTCTCGCGAGTCTTGAAGTGTTGGATTAAAAAAATGGAATAGGCATTTTTTTGCAGCTTCGTTTGCATTATTTCAATTTTTTTTATTACCTTTTATCAAACGAGTACATCTTATCTATATTTACATTTTTTATAGTGATGGTGTAATGAGTCACCATTGTTATATTTTGGAGATTTTGGATGTATATGATCTTCCCTAAAAGCATACTGTAATCTATAAAACAATGCACCTTCAAAATTATCATTTTTATTTCTTTTTTTTTGGCAAAGTTCAACCAATATTTTTCTATTATAAACCATTCAAGAATATTAAATATTAATATTAACTATACAAAGTATTTTAAATGACTCAGTTATGTAAGTAGATCTCTTGATTTCCTATATTGGTTTCAATTATCTTTTTCATTTCATTCAATAGAAATGAATAATCAACTAAATCAAACTCGTTCCCAACGTGTTCGAGCTGCCATGTTTCCCGAGACTCTCGAGGAAGGTATCGAGATCCCTTCAACACAATTTGATGCCCAACACCAAACAGCTGTCCAACGCTTGGCTGAACCAAGTCAAATGCTTAAGCATGCAGTCGTCAACCTCATCAATTACCAAGACGATGCCGATTTGGCGACCCGTGCCATACCTGAATTAATCAAGCTGTTGAACGACGAAGATCAAGTAGTTGTATCTCAAGCTGCCATGATGGTGCACCAACTATCAAAGAAGGAGGCATCACGTCATGCAATTATGAATAGCCCACAGATGGTGGCCGCATTAGTTCGTGCCATTTCCAATTCTAATGATTTGGAAACCACTAAAGGAGCAGTCGGTACCTTGCACAAATTATCCCACCACAGGCAAGGACTGTTGGCCATCTTTAAAAGTGGTGGGATCCCAGCTTTGGTGAAATTACTCTCTTCACCAGTGGAGAGTGTTTTATTCTATGCAATTACCACTTTGCACAATTTATTGTTACATCAAGATGGATCCAAAATGGCCGTGAGATTGGCTGGGGGTTTACAGAAGATGGTTGCTTTGTTGCAGAGAAACAACGTCAAGTTCTTAGCTATCGTAACCGATTGCTTGCAGATTTTAGCTTACGGTAACCAAGAAAGTAAATTAATCATATTAGCGTCACAAGGACCGATCGAATTGGTCAGAATCATGCGTTCTTATGATTACGAAAAGCTTTTATGGACAACATCAAGGGTTCTCAAAGTTCTTTCTGTTTGCTCTAGCAACAAACCAGCTATTGTAGAGGCTGGCGGCATGCAAGCTTTGGCCATGCATCTTGGAAATTCCAGCCAGAGACTGGTGCAAAATTGCTTATGGACTCTACGTAATCTGTCAGATGCTGCCACTAAAGTGGATGGATTAGAAGGACTCCTACAATCCCTCGTGCAGGTACTAGCATCTTCTGATGTTAATGTTGTAACTTGTGCTGCTGGAATTTTGTCAAATTTGACTTGCAACAATCAAAGGAATAAAGTAACGGTGTGCCAAGTTGGAGGTGTCGATGCTCTGGTTCGTACAATTGTTAACGCTGGAGACCGTGAAGAGATTACAGAGCCTGCGGTTTGTGCCTTAAGGCACTTAACTTCAAGACATGTCGAAGCGGAAATGGCACAGAATGCGGTCAGGTTGAACTATGGTATACAGATTATTGTTAAACTTTTGAATCCACCGTCACGTTGGCCGTTGGTTAAAGCCGTCATCGGTTTGATTAGGAATTTGGCGCTTTGTCCTGCTAATCACGCACCATTGAGAGAACATGGAGCGATACATCATTTGGTGCAGTTGTTGATGAGAGCTTTCCAAGATACGCAAAGGGTGAGCATTGACTAACTTACGGTATTAATTATACCTGTGGTCCAAATTTAGCTTTGATAATATTTTTTCCCAATCAATGAGGACATGACTTCAACACGTATTATTAATTTATATAAATCGACATTTAATAATTATTAAGGAATTAGAAAGCACTGGAATCCGATAAATCATTGTATCTAATCATTTACTTTGAGTATTACTTCATTCTTCAATTTAAATTTTTTAATTAAGGATAATTTTTATTTTATTATAAATTTGGCCTTTACGATATAAACATCCTGCAGTTATATACATCCTGTTTTCTATATAATACACAGAATGAAATTATGTTTCAGGTCGTACATAAGTAAATTTTATTTGTATATAAGTTGATTTTAAATGAAAGGAAAAAATTCATAGCTTTATATTGAATTGCATCATCTATATAACGCCTCTGTCTATAAAAAACAAACAATTTATTAAAGACATAATTAAAACAGATCGATTTTCCTTTCAGCGTGCTAGTGTTGCTAGCACTGGCAACCAAGCTTCGGGAACATACGCGGATGGTGTCCGCATGGAGGAAATAGTCGAAGGCACTGTTGGAGCTTTACACATCCTCGCCAGAGAATCCCATAACAGAGCGATAATCCGTCAGCAATCCGTTATACCTATATTCGTGCAATTGCTCTTCAATGACATTGAGAATATTCAGCGGGTTGCGGCTGGCGTACTTTGTGAATTGGCCGCGGACAAAGAAGGCGCTGAAATGATAGAGCAAGAGGGCGCTACTGCTCCATTAACCGAACTGTTACATTCCCGTAATGAAGGTAAGAAAATTTTACAATTTGTATAGTAAATATTGAATTAAGTTGGCAATAATTATAGTTAAACTTATTTGTGCCTCTCTTTTTTTGAAGGTGTAGCAACCTATGCGGCAGCCGTTTTATTTCGAATGAGCGAAGACAAACCTCAAGATTATAAGAAAAGACTCTCTATGGAGTTGACGAACTCCCTGTTTCGGGAGGAGAATTTGTGGAATGCTGATTTAGGAATGGGTCCTGACTTACAGGTAAATTTATTAATCAATTTGTAGTTACGATGTTTTAATTAAAACAATGGTAAAAGATTGTCATCGACACAGTATTGGGAGCAGGTATGTAGTAGATGAAGCGCCAAATAATGTAGTCGAATTTTTGTTAGTTTTTTTCTTTGGTTTGTAATTTCACTCATTTGAATACATACCTGAATTTTCCCGTTGATTTATTCAAAGTAAATAGAAAATGCAAATTTTAAATTACATAATTGCCGTTTCTATTTTTCTTTTTCTGCATTCGAATAGTTAGACAAAGTAGTTACAGAAATCTATGTGTGACGCGTAATTTATTTTTTGCATTTTGTCTTCCAATTAGAAGTATATCATTTGTAGTTTTTAAGTTTGTCTTGTTTTCTTTTTCCGTTTGCATTTTTGTTTTTTTTTTCTTTACGATTATTCTAGGACATTTTGAGTCCTGATCAGCCATATGATAATTTGTATGGGCAAGGCCCTCCGAGCGTCCATAGTAGCCACGGTGGTCGACCGTACCAACAGCAAGGTAAATACAAGAGCTTTTTTGTTACGGATCTCAGAAATGAAATAATAAATATGAAATGTGCTAATCTCTTTTATTGCTTGCTATTTATAATTTGAATTTATAATTTTGCTTTTGTGCCTGTTCAAACGTATGTATTTAGTTGTATGAAATAGTTTTATATGTTGTGATACATTTTTTATAGTTTCATTGGTCAGAGACAAATTTTAACCTTGAAGATAAATGTGTTTCATTTTACAGTTTGGCTTCCTTCCACATTTTAAAGGTATAGAACTCTTTTAATGAAATTTTTGTGTAAGTTTATATTGTTATCCTCTCTTTTCTCCTGAAACATCCTGTATAGTGTTTCACAACTATTAGCCTACTACGATTGGAAATTAGATGCAAAAAATAAAAAAAATGTATAGCCTAAAATAAAATTTGGTTAAAAAAAATTAGTAACAATTGTTTTATGAAATATTAAAGTTAAACTAAAATTACCCACTTTTTATTTTTTACATTAGTACCGCGCATTTCGAGAGAGAAGTACATTAGGTCATTGAAACATGACTATTCAAAAATTTGCAATCAGCACTACATGAAATCGTAATGAAATGACTACTTTTAAAATACTTATTTTGAATAATTAATTGAGGTTCTTTTTATAATTTCGAAGCACTCTGCTTGCAGGGGTCGTATGGTTCTTGAGTAATGAGTAAAGTTCGTGCGCTTCATGAAATTACGAGTCTGTCCACTCTCTGGTAATTTCGTAAATCGCAAATTAACTCTTTGCTTGATTTTTGCTGTCGTCTTACCTCCTCGGCTACCGAGGGCGGACTCTTTTTATTTTGTTTTAGCATCTCACGCTGGTGATGATCCCATCTTTTTCCCGCGTTTTCCATAAACACAGCATCATAGCTAATCACGATTCGCACATACTAGATGACAGAAAAAAATCAATAATTTAACTCTACGACACACACTTAGCTGTTTGAACTAAATAACATAATGTTTACGGACACTCAAAAGATAAGTTTTAAATTGGGTGTCCCGTTACAATTGTACTAGGCGAATGAATATGATACAAATTTTCTAATTATACAAAAATGTAATTAAAAGATTTCTTTATTTCATAAAAATGTGGAATTAGTAGACCTACCAATAACAAAAATGCAGGCGTGTGAAACTCTAAAGTGGATCACGCTGTACATCATTTCAATTTAGAGACATTTTTATACTGTACGAGGAAGTGTCGTTAAGTTATTAACCTGATACAAAAAAAAGAACATCATACACTGTCAGCAAATGAAAGTTCACTAGCAAGGAATTTGTTACAAAAAGTTATGGTTATTAAAGATAATTTGAAATCGTATCAAAACTCAATTCACGATACCTCCTTGTGTTTATACAATTAATCTTAATATCAATAAATCTATTTATTCTATTCCTTTTCACCTTTTACACTAATCATCAAGCTTACAAACAGAAAATATTGTGTATTATAATTGGACTTATACATGTTTTTCGTTTAAAAAAAAATAGGTTATGACCAGATACCAATAGACATGCAGGGCTTAGACATAGGATCACATGGTGGCGGTAACGGTTCAACGTACAGTGCAATTGACGCTATGGACGTTGGTAGTGCCGATCCCGATTTAAACTTTGACCATATCGAACAACTTCCCACACCTCCGCAGGACAACAACCAAGTGGCTGCTTGGTACGATACAGATTTGTAGAAAACCAGGCGCTTCAAAAATTATAAATTAAACAAAACTAACCTTGATGCATGTATGTGTATTAAATACATATACAGACATACCGAAAGAATAAACAAATCCAAATTCAATTAATGTATCTTTCATGGCATCAAAGTTTGTTTTAGTATGGATAAAATAATATTGCTATTACTATTCGATACTACATTAAGAAATTGCAGCTATGTTACAATTTCCAACATCTAACTACGAGTAGTAACTTCGTGTTTTATATGGTATTCAATTTTTGTTTTTGTGATAAGCAATTTTTTTAATATGTTTATTTATGTTTTAAGAGTAGCTTTTCGGTTCTCTTTTAAAAAAAGATTAGTCCATTTACGACTATTATTATTATTCGTATAGTTTTCATCATGTTATTGACTGTAGAAGAATCATATACCGTGCATTTATTATATTTATACATATAATACATAATGATTAAGTGTATTTTAGAGAGTATCGTGTTTCGTTTTTCTATAATTTCATTTCCAATGGCTGAGTGTTACAGATAAATTAAAGAATATTGTGGGTAAGTAACAGAATTTTTATGACTTTCTGAATTGTATTGTCGAGAATTTATTGATCGCGAAAATTTATCTGTTGCCCAATAATGTTAAAAAGGTTCAGTATTGGCAAAGAAATGCGAAATCAATAAATTCATCTCTGATACAAAATTAAAAGATTCCGAATGTCATATTCTTCGACTTATTCATAGAAAAAAGAAAATGAGCGTTTGTACGTAGAATATATACATTTTAAGCATTAATATTCGACATTAGGAATAAATACTAGATTATAGACTTGTTCCCTTTCCTATTTTCCCCAATTTTTTATATATTCACGCACATATTTAAAAGAGAAAATGATGAACGAAGTAATTTGTATCAGACATATATTTTAAAGCAGGAAAACTCTAGGCAAGATCACCAAGACGATCATGCCTTTGGTTACCTTAATAGTGACATTGTTTTATATTTTTTGTTTTGTAATTATGATAATAAAACATCCTTGAAAAGTTCTTTTTTTTTTCATTTTGAGTTTTTTTCTTCTAAGTTGAAAAGTTCTTTTAAATCGTTTATTTTCATTTCAGATTGCTTATATTAAATGTACTTTGGTTCCATCTCTTACATTTCGATATTCATTATTGAATGTATAAAATATACACAAACAGGGTAGAATTTTTCTTAAGATGAACAAAATATGAAGGGTACTGCCTCTTTAATTGGAATGCATGTATTTTTAGCGATTTAAAGATGAATAAAATGTTTCCCATGTAACTCAAGTGTTTGTTTTTAACTTGGCAATTCTTGGAAGGACATATGTCATAATTCTAACGATCGTTGCAGCCTGTTTTAATATTTCTATTCGTTATATTTCCTTTCTTCAATGTTAAAGTCTTGGTAGCCCAGCGTAAAAACACTACACTCTTCATTTACCAGAATGAAAATATTACTTGACGCGATAAAGTACCATTGAGACAAGTAAGTAATATCGGTATTTAAGAACGAAACTGTGATGATCGCTTTATTAAAATATATCTCAAATAAGACAAATGCTCAAACTATACGCCTCTTCGCCTTGCTCTCGCCAGATTGGAATTGTTCTAAGGATCCTTCGAAATTATTAATACAAAAAAATTATATTTAAAGTAATTTGTATATCTTTTTATAATTGTAGCTATTTTAAAAGGGAACTACCAAAGTCTCTCATAGAAGTCTATTTTATTCAGAAGTATGTTTCAATACGTGAATTATAATAAAATAAAGTGAGTGGATTGTAGGCGGACATGGACATGTTAGTCGGATGTAATATACATATTCTGTGTAGTGTAAATCTAGAAATAATTGTTAGGATTCAAACATATTTTTTTATTATACTTAATACTTTATTTGTACTTAAACTAAAAGGAAATCAAAAGCAACAAACATCACATATTTATATAAATGGAAATAGTTTATTCAACAGAAGCATCCCGAAATGCTAAAGCTGTAACAGCTTTTTGATGTCCAGTGTATTCTCTTTCCAATTTTCCAGTCTTAATATTCCATAATTTGGCAAAATTATCAGAAGATGCTAAACAAAAAAATCATTATGCTTTGTTTCTTTCCTTCCTCTAATTACAAACGTGAAGAATTAAAAGAACCAACCTGTGAACACATATTGGGAGTCTGAACTAAATGCAGCATCCCAAACCCATCGTTGGTTCTCTTGCTTCAATTCCTGCATTAGGGTATAGTCGGATGTCTTCCAAATACGAGCCGTTTGATCTGCTGATGTCGTAATTAACAATCTAAAATGATTTTAATGGAATTCACAATCTACACCTTCACAAAATAAACTTACTGTGAATCTGGGCTAAATTTGCATTTCAGTGCTTGTCGTTTATGAGCATCGAATTTCTGTTTTGGTGTCATCTTTGTAGGTTCATCACCAACTCCGTTTGACAAGCTCCATATATAACATTTGCCTTTACTATTTACAGCTGCCATGTGAGCACCGATTGGATCAATTGCGATGTCCAATATCATAGAATTTCCATCAGGAATCTACAATTTTACAATAAAATACCTATATCTCTTGCTTGCAACGTACCAACTGTTCATTGTTGTCTGTTCGAATCTCCCAACGATAAATATTCCCACTTTGATCGCCAATAAACAGCTCCCCTTGATTTGGATGCAACCTAACGCAAGTCACTGGAGCTAATCCCTCAAAAGACTTAGGACATTGCATGCTAGTGGATCGCAGATCCCATATCCGCACACGTCCATCTTCACCACCAGAATACATCCATTTGCCATCTTCTTGGAAGCCGATGCTAGTTACATTCTTCGGAATGCTCTCGTAATCAGTTACAGCATTTGGATTACTTGATTGGAGATCATACATTCGAATATGTTGGTAACTTGCGGCAGCAAGTAATTGTCTATTTGGGGTGATTTCTAACGCGTTGACTTGCTAAAATATACAGATTTAAGATAAAATTATCTGAGAAGAGGTTGTTGTTGAAACATACAGATTCTGCATGTTGCATTGTACGTAAGCATATTCCTTTATGAGTATGCCATAATTTAATTGTGTGGTCGTATCCGCCAGTGGCAAGTATAACTTGATCATTTTCTGTATTGTTTTCAACAGTCATAGTTTGAATTATTACACTAGATTTGCGTTAAAAATATTGTTGGTTCAAAACATCCACAACCAAACATAACCTATATTTGGACTGCGTGAAATAGTCAACCGAAAGATGGCGCAGTTTCAAATGCTTTCGATATTTTCCGTACTGCTATAGTTGTAAAAATGTACCACCAGCGCCTCTCGTAACTGTACCGGAACTAAGAGTAAAGCCCGAAGTAAATAAATAATAATTCAAATTAATATTATCAAAAGAGTATTTCCATCCGCAATTGTGGTGTCACCAACTTTTAATTTAGTCGGATTTCAATTAAATGTTACCTACACAACAAGTGTGAATAAAACCCTTCTTTTAATAATGTTAATTAATTAATTAATATTTTACAATAGTTTCACTTTTAACATGATAGAGCTCCTCCTCAGTTCGTTTTACCTGCTCACTTACGCTTATGCAGCGGTGTTGATGGGTGATGATGTAAACAGGAGGGCGCGCACACTGATTCGATTCCCTCGTGTATTTTTTTTGCATATTGTGTACATTGTACTATGCAACGGAAATACACGAGGAAATCGATGCATTGTAATTGAACTCTTATTTCAGGCACCATCAACTGGCCTTGGATTCGGCATTGTAGGCAATAAAAAATTAGTAGATTTCGGAGAGAAAGTAGTAGTTTACTTTAGAACCACCATATGTAATATGTTATCAATAAGCATTGCGTACTGAAGTCGAGAACTTACCTAAGGAAATATTCGTATTCCTCAAGGTTTGAACATCAATCAGTTCTAATGTCTTTATACTTTTTTATTTTCTTTCTAAACTATTTCAACAATACAAATTAAAAAAAAAAGTAATTATGGATAATATTTGTACAGATTTATAACAATTATATAAACAAAATAATAGTAAACGGTATAAATTATACAACATTAAAATAATTTATCTATGGTGTCCAAGACACCGCCTAAGACTTTAACAACCTTTTCATTTGATTTGTTTTCTTCTTTCTTGCTGTTATCCCCGATACCAGAGGTTGTTGCCTCGCTTTCTCTCTGCTGTGCCAAATTTAATGAACTGTAGTCACCAGTATTGCAAGGTATGCTAGGAATTTGAACTCCCTGCATGGAAAATCCTGAATAATGAGGAGTATGAGGTTTGATTGGAGACGGTAAATGAACTATTGATGCATTCCCTTGGGTATTTAACAAGCTAGAATCTTCAGTTTTAAATGGCAAGACAAAATTATCATTTGTTAACTCTCGAGAAGTACTACTGGATGCAATTGGTGCATCTGTGGCTGAGGATGGGATTAGAGGCGATTGGGATATATTACACGGTCCGCTTAAAGGACTGAAGGGATCCACCATGAAGTTAGGCGATTTTTTTTTCTCCGGAGTCAATTCATCAGCTACACTGTTATCTGCGCTCAAATCAGATAGATCTATGTCATAGTTTATATTTGATAAACCCAACAGACTTCCATCATCGGGAGTTATGAAACCATCCAAGCTTTGAGTGTCGTAAGCAAGCAATTCATTAGATTGTGATTGTTTCAGAGTCTCGGTTGGTAAACAAGGTGTAATATCAAGCTGCAATTTCCCTTTCTTCGAATCCAACAGATTTAATTCCTGCGTTGCCAGGTTTTGGGTATAAAAATGAGTTTGAGTTGTGGTTTCATCAGTCTCATCTGCTACTGTATCTATAGTAATGGGGATAGTAATGGGTTCTGATTGTTCTGAGAGTATACTTGAGCTATTTACAACTGTTGGAGCTAAGGGGGACGGTAAATTGGCAGCGTTTGAATCCTGTTTATCCAAAGAAATTGGAATTTTGCGTGGTTTAATGATGAGAGGAGTAGATTCTCTGATTTCGATTACTTTTGCATTGATTTCTTTCTAAAAAAATTAGAAAAGCAAAACAATCAAGACTGCTATGGCTGTTAATAGTAAATTTTAAAGAAGTACAGCTAAAAGTTTATATTTACTTTAAATGCTTCCATAGTCTCACGTAGATTCAATGTACCCTCCTGAACTGAATCCATCCTTTCCGATAACCCTTTCAACTCCGCCAGGTGTTCACAAAGCTGATGCATACCCTCGCAAGCAACTAACGCGGACTCCCAAGCGCTGACGGATGTTATTGTACCTGTCATGTAGCCTTGAAATTCTTCCTCAGACATATTTAGAGATTCAGCAGTCAAATTCTCAATGAACGATACAGCACAACACTGTAAAAGTTGAATCAAACAAACTATTATAGTTTTGAATGGTTTAATGAAAGTAACTTACCAAATTTGTGAAGTAATACCCTCCTTCGCCTTGCATTAATCTAGCGTCATTACAGAACCTTGTCACATATAAAATGTTACTCTTCAGTCTTGCCGGGTTTGCCTTGAGTACGACAAAGATTAATGCTGGTAGGAATTCATCTGCACTAACTGGACCACCTTGGCAATGTCGAAGAACTTCGACAACACTCTGGCAGCAACGGACTACATATGACAGCTTTTCTTGTGGTGCTTTCACAGAATCCATACCTGTTGAAAGTAAGTAATGATTTACATTGGTTTCATAATGAGATTTTTCTTAGAAATCCATTTGACCTTTTCAACTTACCTAAAAGATGCGTAATGGCTGCATACACTAGGTCACGAACCTCCATACTGGTCTCACTGATGCAGCAGTCGAGATGGTGTGCATTAACCCAACTAAGTTGCCTTATTCTTCGCTGGATTGCCAGGTCCTTTTCTTCATCATTAGTCGTGTGTGGACAGAACAAGATACTATTCAGGAAAGAAAAATAGTAATCAGAAGCATTCGCTATGACCACTCCTAAAAACCTAACATACCTATAAAGCGTAGTCATGGAAAACTTTTCAAAGAAATCAATCAAATGATCCTTGGTCTCTTGCTCCATTTTCGAATAAATCTCATGTGAATTAATACGATTCGCGAAGAAATTGTAATATTTCTGGGCCACTACAGCCACCTCCTCGATGGGCCTAGAATTCATCTCATTCCTGATATTCACGTTGAAGAATTTGACAAACTTAAAGAAGTCGTCCCGAACATGCCTTCCCAGATGAATATAAGTCGACATATATTCGAGTTCCAACTTCTCCATTTCAGGATTCGTATGTCGCGGTTCATGATGGCGCTCAGGTCGTCCAACATCTGAAGAATAGGTGAACGTGAAAAATCCGCAAGGCAAAAAATATAGACAATGTAAATACTAAATACCTTTAGCAGCCGAAGTTCTGCGGAAAACAACAGGCGCGAAGTTAAGGTACTTGCTCTTTTTGTCAGTTTGCTGTCGTTTCTTTTCTTCGAATTTTGAAAATCCTGGCACAGGAGATCGGCTGTGATCGGAGTGCGATTTGCGATGATGTCTGTCTTTTTCCATCGAGCTTCGGTAGCATTTTGAACAGTATCCTTACATGCCAAAAAAAAATCAAGTTTAGTTTTTGACGGTTATAATAAAAAAATAAATATTGCTAACAGTATCGAATAGTAATTTTTTTGTTTGATGGTTTCATGGATGAAAAGCTTATCATTTGTGTATTACTTGTTTTATGAAGTCAGTAAATGCATTTTTGCTGTAACTTGATGATATTGCTAATATATAAATAGAAAGAAAGCATATTATTTTCAAATCTCCACGAAGCAGACGTAGTTATTTTAATCTAAGTCAAAACAACAATATGAAACATACTTCCTAACGTAGTAATGTACGCCATGAGGGATTCTACAAAGTGTTTAGTGTAGCAACCTTAATAAATATCAATTCCAATTGAGCATTTATCAATATTCACTTTAATCTTCCAACATTTACCGACTTCATATCTCGTTTATTTACGTCAACACTATCGTAGCAATCAAAGTAGTTAACTTTTAGTTTTTCTCCTTCTAACCACGTCCATCGCGTACATTATCTACAAGTAAATATGACATGTAGTCGTGGTGTGATCAAAATTTGAACAATAAGATGTGTATATCATAATAAGTCATCTTGTAAAAGTGGAATTTTGAAATATGTACTTGTCCTTCCGTACAAACACAAATAATTTTATTGTGTGTACTTTATTGATAAAGCTTCTAGTAATTGAAGCGTATGATTGGCTGAACATTGGGTTTTCGATCGTCATTAAAAAATTTGAAAAAACTCGTAATTAAAAAGTTTTAATTTGGTAAAAGGGTTATTTACCAAATTAAAACTTTTTAATTACGAGTTTTTTCAAATTTCTTAATGACGATCGAAAACCCAATGTTCAGCCAATCATACTCAGGACAATTTAGGCGTTAGTCTATTCATTTTCCTATAACTTAATATTAAAAGAGTAAACCACGAAAAGAGTACGACTTACCTCCCCAATCAGGGTTGCCATAGTAACCACAACCATTTTTACATTTCAAATCGGCCTGCTTGATCCTCAGCGAAGGTTGCTTGGTGGCGTACATGATATATTTGTAAGACCGCTGCAAAGCAAATATAGGCATGGCTGATGATTTTTTTTTTACCAATAATTCACTCAAAATAACAAAGAAAACACTTCAAAATCACAAATACTGCGATTCCAAAAGTTTGTTAAAGTCTTATAGGAGTAATAGATAATAAAATAGCACTAGTAGGACGCCAATACGTTGAATGGAGATCCTCTAAATGTCTTTTCTTACTTAAAATGTATTATTTATTCATATCCATCGGAAGTATTTTGGAAAGTATCTGGATTTGCTAGAATCCAGGGATACTTTGAAAATTTTACTTTAAATAGGCAATTCCTGCAATTCTTATATGCGGAAGCGTACTACCATGGAGGTACAAAACTATGGTCGTGGACGCAGAGGTTCAATCCGACCATCAAAATCTGGACTACTTGTGGAAATTTGTAGATGATCGTAGTTAATCCATGATCGCTGATTCTGGACGTTAGTAATTCTATTGTCGACACAAAAATTGATGGGTTGGGCTCTCCGGGATCTGCCATTTGTTTATAGACGAATTTGGTAAAATGTTCGCGGCGAAAAAACACGTCGTTAAACAAAGTTATCACTTTGGATTTAAACGGAATGATTTTACGAAATACTACACTCGAGACTGATCAAATCAACTTCAAAAATTAAAACAACAAGGAAAGATAAGGAAATCGCCGACACGAATTGGATAAAATTCAACACGAAAATGACTGGAGAAGAAGACGCTGATCGAAATATATAGTTTTAATGAGATTACAGATAACTGCTAAGCAAATATTGAAGGTCGAATTCATCTCTCATTGTTCTAAAACGGATGGTTAAGTAATACAAGGGTGTAGAAAATTTATTGCTTTCTCAATTTGCGCGTTAGGAACAATTAGTAATGGTAATTTGGTGCATCCGACGGAAACTATTAAAAAGAAACGTTAGAGACTATGTTAGGATTATAACTTATTTTGTTTAGTACAGTTCGGGTCATTTTATGAAATATTCAGCGAGTTTTCAACATTTTTTACAAAGTGAAGTACAAAGTAGTACACTAAAGGTGTAACAAAACTTTTTCGTAAAATATTAACCTTCCTTCCATATCTTTTAGGAACTTCTACGTTAACTTTTTTTCTGAACTATTTCTTAAGAAATGACATATATTGATTACATCCTCATTAGATAACATATCAAAAAGATACTGAAAGCTTTATCTTTATTTTTTTTTTACAATTTATAAAAATTAATCGCTAAATTTAAACAGATGATTTATTGAAATTAAAAGCGTAGAGTGAATAGAAAATGATTTTAGTACATTAGTGTCAAAGGTTTTCTCCTTCAGGCTCGTAAAAATACTTATCAATTTTCTTAACATCGTATTGACGTTGGATGTTAATATATATCATCTAATAAAATGTTTAGTTTGCGATATTGCCAAGACCACGTAGGAAGTGCAAAGCACAATAATAACAAAACAGGTGTATATCGCGAACGGTTTATACACGACTTATATGTAACTATGATTGTGTGTAATCTGCCGCTTACTTTGTTAAGCAACGAATCATTCATTTCGTTTTGGAAGAAATACGCTAATCCTGCATTACTGAGCCAGACAACGTTACGAAGGTGTGCGTAAACATTTAGAAAATAAAATTAAAGCCAAATTGAGAAATAAGAAACTGTCGATATGTGGACTGTAAAAAAGAATGTGTGTCTAATGTGATGGCACGTAAAATGGAACCACCTCAACCATCATCTTCAATTTTGCTAGCATCCAGGACGAGTAGAGCACGGGTGGTAACAAGGTCGTTTTGGGCATCACACACCCGAACGACCGCTCCCATACCGACGCCTGCGAAGCGCACAGAAAATTGCGAACTTTATTTATTACTATTAGGCGTTTTTTATTGTATTTACCAACTAATCGAGCCATAAAGGATTCTACTCCAGAAATAATATTTGCATAACACTTTATTAACAAACTAAGTCGTTAACCTAAAAAACCTTTGTTGAAAATTCTCGTCACGCTAGAGCTTAGATTTATTAAAATACATGTAAATAACTCTTAAACGTCGATAATTATAGATAAATAAATCAATGTCAATGTTATTCGGTGTTTTATATGCAAATACACAACGTACCCGTTTGGTATCAGAAGCGAGATGAATATTAGTGATAATTTAGCTTTACGTTAATAAGATTTGTTAATTTGTGGATTTAAACGATTTTTTATCCTAATTAGAGCTTAGTATCGCGGTTTCTAGAGGTAAATATTGTTGCAAACGACCTTGATATGGTCCTGCTGTTTTATTTGCTTACTTAAGGCAGTGTTCGCGTTGAAAACAACCCAGACTAACCGATACGGCGTACAAATAATTAAATGTTATCGTTATGCTAATCATTTTTACGCTTTAACGTGATAATGAACGCAAGAAATAACCAATTTGACATAACCACAAAGCACAAAATGAAATATTGATTATTTGTTGAACTATGTAAACTCTAGCAGTAAAAGTAATTTGCGAAAAACTGATGAAATACGGTAAAATACTTACATTTTCCGAGCAATCGGTAAATTTAATACACTACATAACTATTTTACTACGATAGGGTTAGAAATTGCAGGGTTATGTTGTCAAATTACAAGCACACCAACACCTTCTACGCAAATTATTCTACTCGTATAATCAGCATGAGCAATAGTAACAACACAAAGTCACTAGACAAATTAAACTTGTTTAATAATTTTTCATTAAATTAATGTAATTACAAACCGTCATCGATCAACTTGTGGATTTTTTGATGAGAAGCAGCAACATTTATCTTTTACGGCAATTTCGATTTATTTATGTTTGATTATTTTAATAAATACACGATATTAAAAATAAAATTTATTTCGTCAATACGAATCGTTATAAATTCACGTATATGTAATAAATAAATATTAAAAATAGTACCCCACATGGAATTTTTTAATTTTCGCAAATAATTTAAGTTGGTGATTCCGAGAATAAATGGCGTAAACGGTAACAAAATTACCGGAACTACCGCGAAATTTAAAAAAGCTGTGTGGGACGTTAGAGGAATGTACGTAGCTAGAAATATTGATTACTTACATATAACAATTAAAATATATTTATATAATGAGATAAATAATAAAAATAAAAGGTATATATGGAGGTAGTCTTCTTTTCTCCTATTTAATTGGCGCCAACAGCTATTTGTTGTGGTTCCAATGAAATGTAATGGAATTCTGGCTTGGTGATTGGAATGTCCACACTGGAATTGAGTAAGATTGGTACTTCTGTACCTGGAATGATCGTCGTCATGGATTCTTCCCAATGGAAAGGTGATAATTTATTCTAGAATAAATAATTTGATTACCAAATTTGAATTCATATGTTTTTTTTTAGTCATAGTTACTTCATAATATATGGATTCAAAGTATTTCTTCTTTGTTGATCCAATGTTTAAGATCATTGTTTCTGAATACCAAACTGGTAATTGTTTAGGTTGGAAGTAGCACGTTGTAACGTATCTGCAACTTTAGCTAAAATTTTCTGTTTTTTTCACAAGGAACTTACTCACCGTTTGGGAGCATATCTTCCTTCTGTGACACGTTCTTGTTTCTTAACTAATCCTGCTACATTTTCTGATGGGACATGCCTACAAAGAAATTAGACATGTTTAGGTACAGAGGACATTAATTTACGTCGACACATACGCATAAACTGGCCTATTAATTATTTTGAGATACAACTCCCCATTTTTATTTTTCAATATTTTTACTGGTAACAATTTTAGCCGTTTTTCGATTTTGCTATTAACACCTTTCATCGTGTTCTAGCATTATATATTGTAAAACTACACCTCTTACAAACGTAAATAGGCGACGAAAAATAAATTCGCAAAAAAGGAAAAGGGAAGAAAAATATTTGTTGTTATTTTTTTTAAGTACGTATAAAATATAGTGTCCGCGGAAAAGTCTGCATTACACGAGAACTTTCTTTATTTCTGTAGTTTTAAAGTACTTTCATTTGTGCGTAATTAGAAACCAAAAAACGTTTCAAAATATTTGTCGTATTCGTATCAATGTGATTTAAAAATTTCCAATGTCCAAAAATGTCATTAATTGGCCAAATATGAACAAATGTCAACAAATAAGGAAAAAGTTGTTGAGTGTAGGCTTTCACGACCGTTATCCATAGTAGAAATGTCTTTCGGGTGATGTCGCGTAGTTAATATTTTACTTGACGTTTCGCTGACCATGCTGTCAGCTTCTTTAGAAGATTTCTAAAGACTGTCTTTAGAACGTCTTTAGAAGTCTTCAGAAATCTTCTGAAGAAGCTGACAACATGGTCAGCGAATCGTCAAGTAAAATATTAACTACGCGATATCACACGAAAGACATTTCTACTACGGAAAAAGTTGTTTGCATCTACTTAGAGATTCCAAATCTAAAATATGCTTCAAAAATTTCAACTTTTGCTTTTCTTGCATTTTGTTAAAAATATACACTGTATATCTTCTTCATCAGAATCCGTCAGAAATCGAGAGATCGCACTTCCCTTTCAATATACATTTAATGGTCTCTCTGGAAAATTCTCTTGATACGTCTAGCAGATACTTCCAAGCAAACGTCCCTTATTGTGTCTTCCGATTGATTCATATTTTGAAATGGGCGTTTCCGGTATGCTTTTTCTTTCAAACACCCCCGAAGGAAAAAATCCTTCGGCATGAAGTCAGGGGATCTTGCTACCTATGGGTACCCCGAATATCTATCCATTTTCCCCAAATACATGATTTAAATTGTTTCGTGCACCAACAGTATTGTGTATCGATGCTTCATTTCATTGAGGCAATAAAGATCATATTTTTTATTAGTATTAATAAATTTAAAAAAATTTTACTGGGGTGGAACCGCAGTTCAGAACTCTAATAAAACACAGCGAAAGAGGTTGCTTCATCTCTGTTTGGCGAAAGAACGGTTGTCGACGAGTTCACTTTGAAACCATGCAAAATTCAAACCTGGCATCGAAATCTTTCAGCATATTGACAAATTTGGGTTTAAATAAATACTATTTGTTTTTTTTTTAATTCTTCTCATCGTAGTCTTTGTTGCTGTTCTGCCATAAATAGCAGCAAATTTTTAAACCATACTTTGGATATGGAATCTCTAAGTAGATGTAAATAACATTTTCTTATGCATGAATATCGTTCATATTTGGCCAAACAATTACATTTTCGGACTTGAAATTTTTAAATGAATATAGATGCGAATAATATTTTGGTTTTTAATGATGCATAGACAAACTACAAACACCGCCACCAACCCGCTTTAAAACTAAAAAAATTAAAAAATTCTCACATTGTACAGACCTTTCCGCGAACGCTGTACTCAGGGCGACGCCAATGGTATTAACACGTTAAAGATTTAACACTTACTCTTGCATTTTCGAAGATTCCTTCTGAAGTTTCTCCGAAACTTGATGGTCTTCCTGGACCTGTGTACCTAAAAATATCGTAACATTAATGAAAATCAACATGCACGAGGTTTTATCTTTTATTTGTATATTTGTGTGAAGCATGACGTATCGCCTACAATGTGGTTTACATGATAAAACTTATCAGTAAAATACATTCAGTTGTACATATGGATGCAAAATAACTTGCGTATAGCAAATAAAGTCCTCTTTTCAAGAAAAATATAACACCTCTCTGAGACAATATTAATTCAATATTCCTCTTTGTATATGTCTGCATTTATTATTCTAAAAAAGAAGTATATGTAGGTGCTCTGGCCAACAGGCCCAAATTGTTTGCTTAATGTTAATAATAAACGAGTTACATTGGAATATAATGTGTATATTAATGACTGCGTGTGGTTGTTGAAGTTATCGGCAAACATTCTCAAATATCACCTTGACGAAGTATTTTAGATTATATTTCATGTATTTCTGAAAAATTATATCTATTCCAGTACATTGTCTATAAGACATTTTTCAGTTATTTTTTCAGTAGATATTATATGTAAGTAATGTTGAGCCGTTTCAACCAGAAAAGTTCAATAATTAGTAGCGACAATATTGAGTTGTGGTGCAGTCAGTAGGATACTAAAATAATTTAATATTCACTTAATGTAGATAATAAGGATCTCGTGGCTTAAGAAGTAGTCTGTTTAGAAATTATTTTATGGGGGGATGACAAGTAAAAATAATGTACCATTTAGAGGGTACTTTACAAAAAAAAAGAAAATCATAATTTTTAAGTGTAATTAAAACATTTTATTGCAAAAGAGTGGTTACTATGTAATACTGTAATTCCATATCTATGAGGAAAATGACTCAAATTATTCCCACGAATTATCAGCAATACAGATAAGGAACTGTACTATCTAATACAAATACAAACATTTAGCTGTAGCGTTATTCAACAGAAAATTTATAAAATCATGAAATTAAAAAGTACTAAATAGTACCTCAGCAAATTTCTGTAATAAATATAGAGATGAAGAAGAAGCAACGGAGCATTAATTTATTGGGTTTATTGTTAATTAGCATAAATATATCTTTTTATTCTTTTTTTTTTATTTGATGAATGATATTAAAAAGCTTACCGTTGGTAACATTTTGAAAATTCTGATCTACATGCCCCCTTTCTACAATAGTATGGTACCTTTCGTTCTCTAAGAAGTCAAATGAACTGCTTTTTAAGACGTCTACATTGTAACCGTGGATTCCTGAAGATTTCACTTTCGACTTCATTTTTCTTTTTTAGAAAATCAACGAAACTGCGGATTAATACAATATCACAGTTGATTATAATCTCTTGTAAAGCTCAACACTTCAAAAATGTTTCAACAAGCGGCATATATACCACACTTATTGTGCGGCGCTCTTTCGGTTCAAAACTGTGAATACATCGTCTATAAACTTCCTACCTATACGACGTAAGATTACCTCATACTTTTCCCGAGTGATAAAATAACGAATAACCGACACTTTTAGAGAGAGACTCGACTTCTCGAAATATACCCAGTACCAACGAATGCATCGGGGCGACATTGACGTTATATGACCTCATCGCTATCAATTAACATAAAACCTATTCTCTCGTTTGGAGATCTCTCATTTTAATTCTCAACTAACGCGATTACACATAAGAAAACATAGCTTTTTTATTGCGTTAGGATATAGGATGCAATAATTAGAAGCGAACACAAGGTCGTGGCTTGCATGATTAATCCATTCACATTCTGAATCAAATCGATGTAAAAGTAGATTATTATTATTTGTCGTAGGAATAGAACTGGTTCCTATTTGGCATGTCTATGAATGAAATCTTTAAATTCTAAATGAGCAAATAAATCATTAAATATCTTTCGCAAGATCTCAAAGGTTTGAATATCCAGTTTCTAAACGTCGTTAATATTTGGTATCTGCTCGTAGGAAAGACTAGATTCTAGGATAAAGGAGGAATGTAATATTTCTTTGTTATGTCAACCGATTTAATTTTGCCAAATATGTGCTTCTCTTAAGTAGTTTCTAAGTACGCAAGAATTTTACGAAAAATATTACTCACGTGTAGCTATTTGATTAATTCTAATGCAGTTTACGTTAAATTACAAGAGCCTTACCCACGAAATAAGTGGGTAAAGCCCCATCTCAACAATGCTATTCTAAAAATGTACAAATTTTCTAGATGACGATGATCACACGAATTTTACGAAAAATATTACTCATACGTGTAGCTATTTGATTAATTTAAATACAGTCTACGCTATAGTACAA
>LR737386.1:4763636-4871042 GCA_902655005.2 Marronus borbonicus
TGCCGGAAAAACCGGAAAGGAATTACCGACACACCTGGTATGTATTTAAAGTAATACTTTTTGGGTAGGAAAAATACATTTTCATTGTTAGTTAAAGCAAAGATATTTTAAAGATTGCTTTATATTGTACTTACTTAAAGGGCGTTTGCATATGTTATATTTTATACACATGTGCAAATTAGACATATAGAAGTAGATGGAGAACACGCTTCCACAAGTGCTCCATCCAATTTTATGGGGTCACACAGAAGTGTGATATTTTGAAGGGTATGGTACCATTTGTGCTATACATGACGTGTTTTTCTGTTAATAAGGTATGTCCCAGGAAGAAATTGGCCACCAATACAAGCACGATTCAGCATGTTACTACTTGGTAAGGTAAAATCAACTGTTCATGGAAAACTTGGATTGGCAACTAGGAAACCATCCTTAGAAAAGAAGCCGAGACAGAGATTGAAACGATTTTCGAAAAAAGAATCCTAACATGTCGATCAGAGATGATAAAACAATCATATCAAACAATGATAGCAAGGACTATGGCGTAGTATGGTAAACAACACATAAGTATGGGCAACCTCCGCACCACACAAGTTTAATTTACTATATAGTAATATAATAATTAGTCCGGGACGGCCGTTTCGAGGACACGAATGGTCCTCATCATCAACCGGTGACCGAATAAAGTGAGAAAAAACTTTTTCTAAAACTAAACATGCATGTACTATCCCTACTTCTTAGAACAGATATTTTTTACAAGTGCCTATTTCTACCTCCTGCACGCCTTGAACTACGACGTGCGAAAAATAACATGCATGAACTATCCCTTCTTCCGAGAAGAAATATTGTTTGACAAGTGCCTATTCTACCCTCTACGCGTCTTAAACTACGACAGGCGAAAAACACGGCCGGATAGACGGGAAGATCTCTTTTATGACCCAAAATATAAACAAGTATCAGCCTACTGCAAAAGGTCAAAAAGGACAGAGTACGACAACGGTCCGTTTTCTCTGTTCATCAGATTTTTATTACTTTTTATGTAAATGGTCTCGTACGCGCCTAATTCTCGCGGCGACGTTACGTTTTTAATCAATTTTAAGTTTTCTAATTTAATACTATGCCCGGTTTCATTTATATGTTGTGCTACACTCGACGCGTCCAATCTGCCGTAGCGATAATTTCTTATATGTTCTTTGAATTTAGTTTCTATCGCTCTTTTCGTTTGACCAATATAGGCTTTATTACAGTGACTGCATTCAATTTTATAAATACCCGACTTTGCTCCCATTTTCGGTTTATTTTTAGGATTACCGAGAAGATTTCTAAGTGTGTTGCGCGAACCGAAGCATACGTTCATATCTTGACTCTTCAAAACCTTACCCACGCCTTTCGATATGCCGTGAAAGGGGAGTTTCACGAATTTCTTACTATTAGTTTCTACCGGGGTTAAGGCCGTGGAATTTCTTACGTAAAGCCTATGTTGGACTTTCTTAAGCATGCGATCGACATCTATAGAAGAGTAACCGTTATAAATAGCTACGTTTTTTATGAATTTAAGTTCTCTGTTAAATCTACTTCTACTTAGAGGGAATTTAACCAATCTATTAATTAAGAAGGTAATCGCGGCCATTTTGTGTTGTCCACAGTGGTTAGAATCGCTCATAATGTACCTATTAGTGTTGGTTTCCTTTCTATAGATGTCAATTTCCAGTTTTTTCCAAAGTATATCAGATCGATCTGAAGAGAAAGCGATTATTCGTAAATCGCGAGCTCGAAAATATTGGAAAAATTATCGGAGCTTCGCGAAGACTGCATCGGTTCTGTAATACATTTACGGTCGCTAAATGGATGAGGAATTCAAGCAGCAGCACACTCTAATAGTGATTTTCATCCCTTTGGATCGTTGAAGAAGCACCTGGGAGCTTGGCGTTTCAAAACCGACATAGTTCAACAAGCCATCTTCACTTAGCTCCATAAACTTAGCGCTGATTTCTTCTAGGCCGGCTCCGTTTCGATGGAACAAGTGCCTTACAACGTTGTGTTTCTCTTTGATTTCGTGAACAAGGGCCTTCGCGTGAAGCTGCAACTTTAGTTTCTGAAACACCTTTATAATTGAAGCTATTCCAGTAGATGTTGGGGATTCTATATACTGACAACGACTATAAGTTAGAAACTAGCAACGATATACGCGCACCGTAATCTGCATATTATGTAAAGTCGATAATCCTCACTATATATCGTTTCATAATAGCTTCTAAACGCCACGCAGGCTTTACAAAAAACTTATTCTGAAGCTATTCAGCCGTGCCTTTCCTTTAATATTTTAGGAGGATAACCATTTATCTTTATATGATAATACCTCGAAAGTAGTTCGCTAAGATTTTACCGGCTACATTCTAGAGCGTGACCATTTCACGCATTATAAAGTTCTAAGAGATTAGGGTAATGTATGCCGATAGCACGGTGCATGTCCATGGCTGGCCAGAAATAGTTATAAGTTGGCGTTTCTTGTCGATAAAAGTGGGATTGGTGTCTGTGAATTTACGGCTTTTAGGATCAGAAGTAGGAATTCGGAAATATTAACATTGCGATGGTGTTGATATCATTATGCAATACATAAAAATATAATCCAATCAATTAATTGATTATAATTGATTTTCAAGGTATAGAATTGGGTAGGTAGACCATTTAATATGGAATTATTTTGAAGGTCATGTGATTATTTAATCGTGAGTATTCGTCATGAAACCATCGCGAGCTTGCTACACATTTCAGCCAGTCTTCTTAGTCCTTTTTGTCATTATGACATCCGTTACATTTATCCAGATCATCTTCTTATTGTTTGTCAGAATTTTCTGTTTCTAGCTATTCTTTTTCTCCTGATAGTTTTAATTTTTTGATTTGGTCAAAACATTTCTTTTCAATGTCTTTTTTTTGTTTTCCTTCCTGTTCCACTGCCTTTCTTTCTTTACGATTCTTCTACATTCCATAGTGTTCTCTGAAAAATAACCATTTCAGTGATTGTCTTTCGAGTATTGTGCGGATATTTTAGTTTAGATTAACGCACTAATTCTTACGCTAATTTCGCACAACCGTAGGGTAGTGCATAGACGAATACAGCCTTGTACGTAAATTTCTAATTTGGCCAGGTTGTCTATCTATGATAATTAAAATCAAGTTGTTGTAAGGACTGCTACTAATTGTAAGGCAACAATAATTGGTTAATCCACCAATGCAAATTTGTCAATTTTTACAGGGAAAAAAAAAATAGGTATGGATGTACCCGAACGGGGGGAATTTAATGGCTTGTTACCAGTATATAGAAAATGTCAAGTCCCGAAGGTTTTCTCCAGTTAAGAAGGGCCGACTTTGTATTGTTTTAGAATTCCGGAGCTCATCCATGTACACTACCGTTCACTGAAGTTCGATCATACAATAAAAATCTATTATATCACACTGTATGCAATTATTAATACATAAAATTAGAAAAATATTAAGCATACACTCTTTTCTAAGGGATTAAAGCCATAAATTATTATGTAAAGTAGAAATATTGCGACAACCACAATAAAGTCCCTTTTATTATCATTCTAAGAATTTCTCGGAAGTACCGATCTTTTGAAACGGGTCGTTTGGGGATTATTAACGAACAATACATTTAGGAAATATACCGTAGTATCATTCTTGTTTATTTATCACAGGCGTAAAGATATAAATTTGCTTCATTTTACTGTTAAACGTGTGTTGGTGTGCATCTGTCGTTTTTGGGCGAAAGCTTTAAGAAAATTTACTTCAAAATGGCACGTGGCAAGCCTACCAGTGTAGAGAAATGTTCACGCATTATTACACTGTTTGAAGAAGGATATTCGGGGCGACAAATGGCTGAAAAAATAAATATGAGAAGTTCAACAGTAAATGACATCATAAAGCGATATCGGACAACTGGAACTATAGAAAATCGTGTTCGTCCTGGAGCATCTAGGAAAACAACAAAAGCTGAAGATTTGAGAATTGTATTATTAAGCAAACGCAATAGAAAATTAACAGCGCCACAAATAGCAGCCGAAGTCAATCGCGGCCGTGAAGAACAAGTTTCGGCGAGTACGGTAAAACGTCGACTTCAACAAGCGGACCTTCATGGACGCATTGCCATTCGAAAACCCTTATTACGTCGAGGCAGCAGAGCAAAACGGCTACAGTGGGCCCGTTCTCATCTAGATTGGTCGTTAGATGATTGGAAACACGTGCTTTGGAGTGACGAGTCAAAGTTTGAGGTTTTTGGGCAAAATCGACGAGTTTATGTCCGAAGATCTAAAACCGAAAAGTGATCCCGAACTGCATTGTGCCTACAGTGAAGCAAGGGCGTAGTTCTGTGTTATTGTGGGGTTGTTTCTCCTTTGCTGGGACGGGAGATTTATGCAGAGTGCAGGGTGTAATGAGGAAGGACAATTATTTTGCAATACTCCAGAATCATGCAGTGCCATCAGGCTTGCGTATAATAGGCCGTAACTTTACATTCATGCATGACAACGACCCAAAACACGCTGCGTTAGTGTGTAAGAACTATCTAAAGGAGTAAGAAGAACAGCACACCCTGAAAGTAATGACATGGCTCCCACAAAGCCCAGATTTGAACCCGATAGAGTTGTTGTGGGATGAACTGGACAGGAGGATCCGAAAAATGTGCTCAACTTCACAAGAACATTTACGGAATATTCTGCAACATGAATGGATTAATATTCCACAATCCGTTTTAACGAAACTTATCGAAAGAATGCTAATCGGTGATTAACAGAAAAGGAGGTTTTTTCGATGAAAAAAAAATATAATGTTCAGTATGTTATATTAGGCCAGAATAACTTTTTATTTATTTATTTTTGTCTTTTTTACCTGCACATACAATAAAATTGCATTTTATTTTTAGTTTCGTTTGTTTCTGTAACCTTTTCATGTTTTTTACTAACCGACCGAACTTCTCTGAACGGCAGTGTAAATTAAATTTGCCATAGTTGAATATGCGAAAAAGCTTGAGTGTGGTAAGGTTATGGAGCTATGTGTTCGAATCCTGTTGGAGTTGGAAGCAGATTTTTGGTGAATTCGTACCATATCGAATCACCGTTTACACACTGGAGAATAATTAACTGTATTTCACCCTTCACGGCGCAGAGCACTTTACATGCACCACTTACAAATTAAAGGGATCCCGTGGCTATGAAACCCTGTTGCAAAAATCGATATAATACGTCAAAAAGTAACACCAAGAATTGGTTAAAAAATGTCTTGTTACTAGATTCCAAAGTAAATGTTGTCGAAATGATGTTCTAAATTTACTGCTGACAAAGAAAAAATAATAGGAAAATAGGAATTTCATGGAAAACCACAGATTTTCCTCATATTTAGAGCATGGGAAAAAGTGATGACGCATTAGTTACAAAATGCTAAATAAATAAAATCATGGGAAGTATTAAAATATAAAAAAAATAAATAAAATATATTAAAATACCCGGATCTCCGGATTTATGGGAAGCTTATAATTTTTATGCTAATTTACGTGGGTAATATAATTATTTTAAGTACTATATGCGTTGCATATTTGAATAATTTTTAATTTATTTTTTTACATAATTTTAAATATGTATTAAATAAGGTATAAGGTATGTAGTTGCGAATTTGTTTTGTTACAAAAAGGAAATTATAAGTTAAGAAGTTCACTTTCTTTTCTTTCTTTATACTAAACGAACGTACAATAGTCCGAAACTATTGCTGTCGACGTAACATATCTAAGTCTAAGGAGTTCCCCATTTGTACGACATGTCTTTCACGCGATTCGACAGACATTTAAAACATTTTCCTTGAATTTATTGGCGGCTTATCTGTCGAAATCTAACAAGCGGCAACGTTCATACGTCCCGAGGCTAGAATTTCATTTAAAGAATTTGCAGCAGTTCTAAATTTTCTACCAAGATTCAATACGAATGTAAACTTTTTGCGGTTATTTTAGGACAAGCGGGAAAAATTAAAAAAAAAAGAGGAATGTTACCACAAAAATATTTCGTATAACGTTTCTTGGAATCTGACATACGATCGTTGTTTTCAGTGTTGGACATTACGTAATCCTATTGATAAGGCAGGGAAATTTGATTATTGTGTTGGATGCTTTCAGAAATGAAATGAAATGCAGTATTTATCAGTTATCGCGTAAGTTTCCAATTTCAAATGTAACAAAGATTTACAGAGGAATAACTTGATTAAGTAAGCGTCGAATTTAAAAAGGATTTTTAGCCTATTTCAATCTCAGTAATTCTGCGAAAAATTTGCGGATAAAAAACACTTCGAAGAGTGACATTTCTTGCATTGTCTTGATGAAACAAAGCTTTTGTTTCGTTCAAATGCGGTCCACCGTTGTTGTACAGTTTCTACCTTCAGCTTGCCAAGTAATGATGCATAGTATTCTCCCGTTATTATTTTCCTTTTTTCAAGATATCCGATTAACGCCATCTCAAAAAACAGGCGCACATGCTTCGTCTGTGCTTTTGCTTCAGGAGTGTAGCGGTTTCAAGATTCACCTAGATTTGTTATTTGATGCCAAAACTCCGTTCACTTAAACCGTTTTAACAGAGAATTGGAAATGTTCATTTGAATCCTGAGTGAGCAAGCCTGTCACAGATTGAACATACAAGTAATATCTCTTCATTCATGAGGAAAAGCATATTTTAATGGATGTATGAAACGATCTGATTTAACGTCTATGTAACCGCTTTTATACCACGAATGTAGAAATAACTTATGATACTTTTGGGGTGGAGAGTTGATTGTGAGCTAAAGATTGCATTTTTATAAAGTTCTAGCACTGCTGTAAATCAACATCCATATTACCGAGTAAAACCTGATCTGGAAATATTTTCACGAATGCTTTCCATACACGAAAGCCATATACATCCAGCGGTTACACCATAGCAGTTGTTTTCTCGGGAATGGTCAAAATATGTGTAGGTTTATTGGTAAGTATATATTTCTGCAGTTTGGCAGGACAGTGGGCACTCCAAGAAGGTGTATGCTGGTGGAGTTGGCAAAAGAATATCGTCTGGGCATATTTAGAGATAAACGGTATATGAACATCATTGCTATAATCCAGTAAGTATCTAAGCAGGAGAAGCCGGGCATTATCTTGCATAAATAGAAAATCGTCTCCCATAAAGGGATCAAAAAGCATCATGTTCAACTGCAATGTTCTCGAGATAAACAATTGCATTTATCGAATAGTGTTTAACTTTGTACGATCGTTATAACAAATCTCAGCACAGGGCCACCACTAAATGGAATCTTTCCTCCAAAGAATTCATTGCGGGAAATCAACTTTCTTATTTAAAAATGGTATGCCTTATATGCTATGGATCTTCTAAATGGATTTTTCTAACGCAAGTTCAAAGATATAAAATACCATAGATGTAGATTGTACCACCTTCGAAATATTAAATTTTTCATTGTTCCAAGTTTCCATCTAAAAAAATTTAAATTTTCTCAGTTGAAGCGAGTGCTTGTGCTAAGTTTTTGGAATACTCTGTATAACATTTTTGGTATGTATGTATTTATAGCAAGACCGAACGCGTGGTCAGCTTTTTTATATTATTAAGTTTTCAGTCAATATGTGACAAACAGTTCTTTTGAGATACCCATAACTTCTACTATCTCTCTAAACTTAATTGGACGGCCATCTAGCACCATTTGTTTTAACTTTTCCAATCGATAGTGTTTACAATTTTGCAAGGTGGTACCACCGCGGTTAAATTCAGCTGGCCGAAACTTCACTGCGACAAATGATGGTACAGAGTCTCGGTAAACAGCGTCCGTCTCGGCTTTAATCTGCGTTGGCGCATTGCCTTTTAAATCCACGGATTTAATGCTATTCAATGTTTTCACACAAATGACTATCAATTTCAAGGCATTTTTTTTCCAGAGCTTTTTTTTCATGTAATACCATCTTTATGCTGATGTTTGAAATTCTTCAGACTACCCTTGTAACCGTGGTCTTATCCACTTGTAGATTATACAGCGATTTAAGAGCTCTGTTTAGAAGAGTAAACCGCAGCTCCTTATCGAGTAAAACGTATTAGTCTTCTTAGAACTTACATTTTATTTTATAAATGTAACCATTTTTATTTATTTGAAAGTAATATTTTGTTTGTGTCTATTTTATGATAAATTGAATGTTTCTTTTGTTTTGCCTTGTATAAATTTATATATTTCATATTTAGCATCATTTAAACTTTAACGTGTGCACATTCAATGTAAAAATACGTATAATTTCTTATAAAGTTCGCAAATATTTAAAATTCGTCGATCTCCTAATTAAAAACATCTTTAATAGCCATTTATTATATCTGTTTGATGGAGCTCCTGCTAATGCATGCATCAGATCGAGCGCTAGGTAAGGAATGTCCGCCAGTTACCGCCGGTAACGTACACTTACGTACAAGTTATCGAAACTTCGTCGGAAGTCGAACGTACGAACTATCATGACTGCCTGCCTTCTCTCTTTCGCTTGTGAGTCACGCAGCGCTCAGACCCGCACTATCGTTGGTTTCTGATTTTTCCGCTTATACATGGGGACAGCAGCTCGGAGCAAGATACTAGAGGTGGTGTATCAAATAAGTACACGAAATAACGCGAGCGTCTGGGTAGCCGTGAGTTGTATAGCATCTTTTTGCGGAAGTGATCGGTTATTTGCTGCTGTCGCCCAACCAGACGCTCATGCTCCGGTAGGGTTTTGTGGTGGCCCTAGCGTTAGACATTGAATGTCCCGATACATTTGAATGCGTACGTAAGGGAATTGTTTATTTAATAAATATATTTTGTATATCTATGTACTGTGTTTAATTTGAGATCAACTGATTACGCGAGTGAACACATAAGAATTATATATAAGCAATTGGTCTTTTCGCCTCATAAGAAAGATACACCGAAGCAGACGATTAGCGGCATTGTTTTTCAAACTAGGAGAACGTAACAACGACAATCAGAATACCAAGCAGTCAATGTGCGGAATCCATTTTAACTTAGTATTCAACGTTAGACGAAGAAATGTTGTTTTAGAAATATCGCAAATATTATGTTTCGTGGAGTTTTAATTTTGCGAAATTGCCCATTATTAGCCGTATGTTTTCTTTTTAAATTCCGATTTCACTAAGGCGTTGAGGGCGGGCAAATATTGAATGATGCCGGATTACCCTTCATAAAGACGCTGAGCTAGGTGCGACACCGTAAACGAAACGGATATTCCACATTTCAGCATTTGCAAGAACCGGCCCTTAAAGAGTGTCGCATACATTTAGAATCGCCTTGTATACATAAATATTGCATACTCTTTTTATCAGAATATTGTTAACGCGATGATCGATCATATCAACGGGGTCTCACAAAACTCGTTCGAATATTGAATTTTTAACAAACCAAACAAAATCTATAAAAGAGAGCTTAATCTGGAAACTAAATATTATCTCGCAGAATCTATATGTGTATGTACACACGCGCCCTGCCAGATTTCCATATGCTCCGCGCCGATAATATTTAGAAACCCCCGGCCAGAAGCGGCGTATGGTATATAGACGACGTGTTAGGTTGGTATGATTTTATATTTTCGCATTTCGACAGACCGAATGTCGCATACGGCTCGTTGTATGTTGGAAAAGCGACGAGCTAGTCGATAGAAATAACGACAAAGCCGGAAAATTCGTCGCTTATTTACATTGCGCCCTTTCCAAGTTGGGATATCTTGATGTTGAACATTCACAGATATAATAATTTCGAAATTCATTTATTTTCGTGGGAGTTTGATAAGTTAGATGTTTTTGGCGATATGTTGCCGTGAAAATTCTCATCTTACTGTATCATGCATCTGTACTGGATTGGATGACGGTACTAGATAAGCAAATAACGTAATTGTTGTAGTGCGTACAATACTCGCTGTAAGTTCAAACCACTATACTTAATGAGATTTGTTTTAAAAGCTGTTCAAATTAAGCCTGCAGAAACGAGTTGCACTTCACGAAATTAACAGAGACTAGACAGACTCGTGTTTATTCGTTTCATGAGAATGGGTTCGTGGTGCTTACTGGTTTCCCCGAGAATCGACAAGACCCGAGTCTGTCTAGTCTCTGGTAATTTGGTGAAGCGGGAGCTGATAATCCAAATGCGATTGACTACATGATGTTAAGGTTACTGTTTACTGAAAATCGAGGTAAAGAGCAGGTTCAGGCGCACCCAGAAGGATCACCCTACGAGAATGTATCATACAGTAAAGGATTTAATTCAATATAATTAATTTGTAATAGTGCTGCAGTAAACAGAGAAGTATAAAATTTTTCCAAGTGTGCGTTATTAAAAACACGTGGAAGGACAACGAACGTTTTATTCTCGTTTTATTGTAGTTTACGGTTTGCGTCGTTGCAAGTACTTTTTTCCCTGCATTCTGTCAACCTGTACTACGCGAAATTATTTCTGTCAACCGTCGAGTTTTAAAAGTAATTCCGACGTTCGTCGCGGCTGCGAAATATCTATTAAAATTGTAGTCCTGTTCGCGTGTAATTACTGCCCCGCAATCCGACCGAATTCCGCGAAACTCCGTGCTGTCAGAGGCGAGATTTCGCGGGCAATGCGACGTAGGTACATAGTTGTAAAATGTAACAGACACACGCTAGAAGTTTATATACAGAGAGATCTGAAAGGACCGAAGGAAATTAATTTTGAAATTCTTAGTGATCATGATATTTTATGTGTATGAAATAAATTGAATTCATCTGAACCTCTATATTTACGAAAACATTAAATAAATTAAATTTAGAAGCTAGCAAGCTACCTGCTTGTCGTGCCAACTAACGCATTGGTTTAGTAGGACCATGTTCCCAATGGATCTGTATATCCTCTAAAGTACCTTCTGTGAGAACGTTAGGAACGTTTTCTATCTTACGAAAGCGTTTGTTAATTCGGTAGATATGTCCATTTTAATGTATCATCGTCACACTCCCGATTTGGGAAATGAATACGAAGCTCCTCAACACACAATTCGTCACAATATCGTCTGAGGGTATTTCGGCAGAAGTTGATGCCGTTGGCTTGTTCAGACCTTGTATTCTCCTGGCTATTTCTACATTATTCGAACGTAATGTTTTACTGTTGTAATATCGGCCCCTGCGTTTGCAAAGAATGTTGCTTAGGAACTCTCTCATACTATGTCCTGGATTTTCCATTCTTGTAATAATCTTCAATGTGGGAAATTTTTTGGTCGCAGAGAGACACCAAAAAGATAACTGAAAAACCCTTCTCTAATAGTTGCAAAACTTCTTGACTCGTTCGTCTTTGTGTCAGGTATGGAAACATATAAGAACTCTCCCTTATCTTCGACATCGTTAATTCTCAACTTAACTGTCTCATCACAGCAGCAAGCACCTGATATTCTCTTTATTAATGTGAGCTAATAGGGAAAATAAATCAAAGGGAAAAATGCTTTGGACACATGGATGAAAGTATTTACTTTCATCATTTTAGGTATTGGTCGCCAGGTGCGTCGCTCAGGAATTTCGACGTTACATGTTCTCAAATAGAAACCGTATTTTTTTTATTTCCCATATTTTATTATATCAATATTTTTAAGTATTTTCAGTATGTTTTTAAACATGGGATATCTCGTCCATAATGAAGAGGGTCATTATGGACGAGATATCCCAGCGGCCACCATTGATCATAAGCGCGTTTCTGAGCCAGTTGCGCCTCTGGTGCAAATAATCTCTTTATGAGAGCGCATTTCCTTTCAGACAATCTTTCTTGAATTTTCCAATTCTGCTTATTTACAAAGCCACCAATGTAAAAATGTGCGTCATGATTAAATGTGACTTTTGTTGAAAAATTCATTTCGTCCTCCATTTCACCATATGACGCCTTTCAATTTCTGTATTACGCTTGGATTCTTTTATTACGCCTTCGATGTTACTTCATGACTAAGTTAGGAACATGACATTGTGTTTCTCAAGTATTTTTGAGGTTCTAAAAATATGGCGCGCTGTAATTTAGAAAATCAATAAGAATCACCTATTAGAAGAGTAATTTTCTAATTCAATCACAAAAGTGAGGAAGATGCAACTATTTCAGATGGAGACTTTCACTAAGCACTTGATTCTATTGAGGAATCCTCGTAGTCTTGCTAACGAATTCTTGTTTTGATGATATACACTGCCGTTCAGTGAAGTTTGGTCATATAATAACAATCTATTATATCACACCGTATACAATTATTAATACATAAAATTAGAAAAATATTAAGCATACACTCTTTTCTAAGGGATTAAAGCCATAAATTATTATGTAAAGTAGAAATATTGCGACAACCACAATAAAGTCCCTTTTATTATCATTCCAAGAATTTCTCGGAAGTACCGATCTTTTGAAATGGGTCGTTTGGGGATTATTAACGAACAATACATTTAGGAAATATACCGCAGCATCACTCTTGTTTATTTATCACAGGCGTAAAGATATAAATTTGCTTCATTTTACTGTTAAACGTGTGTTGGTGTGCATCTGTCGTTTTTGGGCGAAAGTTTTAAGAAAATTTACTTCAAAATGGCACGTGGCAAGCCTATCAGTGTAGAAAAACGTTCCCGCATTATTACGCTGTTTGAAGAAGGATATTCGGGGCGACATATTGCTGAAAAAATAAATATGAGAAGTTCAGCAGTAAATGACATTATAAAGCGATATCGGACAACTGGAACTATAGAAAATCGTGTTCGTCCTGGAGCATCTAGGAAAACAACAAAAGCTGAAGATTTGAGAATTGTATTATTAAGCAAATGCAATAGAAAATTAACAGCGCCACAAGTAGCAGCCGAAGTCAATCGCGGCCGTGAAGAACAAGTTTCGGCGAGTACGGTAAAACGTCGACTTCAACAAGCGGACCTTCATGGGCGCATTGCCATTCGAAAACCCTTATTACGTCGAGGCAACAGAGCAAAACGGCTACAGTGGGCCCGTTCTCATCTAGATTGGTCGTTAGATGATGGGAAACACGCGCTTTGGAGTGACGAGTCAAAGTTTGAGGTTTTTGGACAAAATCGACTGCATTGTGCCTACAGTAAAGCAAGGGTATAGTTCTGTGTTAGTGTGGGGATGTTTCTCCTTTGCTGGGACGGGAGATTTATGCAGAGTGCAGGGTGTAATGAGGAAGGAAAATTATTTTGCAATACTCCAGAATCATACAGTGCCATCAGGATTGCCTATAATAGGCAGTAACTTTACATTCATGCATGACAACGACCCAAAACACACTGCGTTAGTGTGTAAGAACTATCTAAAGGAGCAAGAAGAACAGCACACCCTGAAAGTAATGACATGGCCCCCGCAAAGCCCAGATTTGAACCCTATAGAGTTGTTGTGGGATGAACTGGACAGGAGTATCCGAAAAATATGCCCAACTTCACAAGAACATTTATGGAATATTCTGCAACATGAACGGATTAATATTCCACAATCCATTTTAATAAAACTTATCGAAAGAGTGCCTAGAATAGTTCGAGCGATGATTAACAGCAGAGGTTTTTTTGATGAAAAAAAAAATAATGTTCAGTATGTTATATTAGGCCAGAATAACTTTTTATTTATTTATTTTTGTCTTTTTTACCTGTACATACAATAAAATTGCATTTTGTTTTTAGTTTCGTTTGTTTCTGTAACCTTTTCATGTTTTTTACCAACCGACAGAACTTCTCTGAACGGCAGTGTAGATGCCTTTCAGGTGGTTGCATGAATTTTTACCAACTAATTACCGTAATTATCGTAATATTTAATGAGAAAACTTCGATATATACATGTGACTGAAGAGGGTGCTAAGCTTTTTCTATAATTGTAGAAATTGTTCAGCATAATATCCTTATTTGTTCCAACTACTCCTCAACGTTCTTTCCATTCTTCAAATGTACTGAGCTCTTTATTGTATAGGTCTTTCGACTTTCTTGGTATATTTGAACGGCTCGTGCAGTATATGCCACAATACACTTAAGAAAACTAATTCTCTCGGGTTTCGCCCTCGAGGATTAGCTCTTTTCTCGCGTGTGTTATTTGCTATATAACGCACTAGTAGGAAACTAATCAAAAACGAAATCGTGGAAAGTACAAAATAAAATAATAAGACAAAAAATATTCGTACGACGTGTGTACGACAATGATAGCAAGGCGGTTATTATGGAATCGTAATAGACATTGAACTGTGCAAAGCTGCATTTTTTTCTGACAATCTTTTTTGATCCCTCTGTATATGTTCACATGTGTATGTATGTACGTATATGCATATATCTGTATGTACTATCTAGCATCAACACATTTTCAACGTTACGGCGTAATAATACTCTCCGTTTATAGTGGAAAAGGAGCAGACGCGAGTTGTAAAATGAGGTTTGTTGGTATGTGATTGCACTATTGGAAGAGCACGGGAGCGCGCGTCTCATTTTGCGTGCGATTAGAAATATCGACACTGACGACAACATCTGCATGTTGCATGAACGGCGTATATTACTGGAAAACAAAAAGAGATTCGATTGCACGAAGTTGATGTATGACCTTTAAACCGTATGTGTACAAATATGATTGCAATAGGAATTCTCAATGTACGAGATGTATTATTTAGCAGAATTGAGTATCTGTCAAAAATATTTGGAGGAAGTTCGGTGAATATGGAGCACCCCTTCTTAATCTGCTGCTATAATTAATTAGAGTAAGTAGGATGGAAAAATACAAATTGCATTTGCAATACCAGGAAAAGTTTTATTTTAAAAGATAGCCATCAGAATAGTTTTAGAACGCGTGTAAATTTAACTGTAGTGTTAGCAGAACCCTATATGAACATTACAGGTATTACTAATATGGCAAACACGTGTGCAAAGCATCCTTCCTGAAAAATTGAGTGTAGGATAAGCTATCGGCGGGATGGGTGCCGTGTTCCCTGACCATGCCTCAATTTGATTGCTTTGAACTTATCACGTGCGACTTTATAATCGTCGCAGTGACAATTTTAAAGCAATGATTGGGTATGTTTAAGCGCAATACGAATAAGCTTCTAAGAGATCCTTCACTAAGGACGAACATGCACCAAAGAAGGCGAAGACGATTTCATCCGTCGGAACAGTTAGGGCAACGATATTTTACCACGATACCAATTGCACAATTTTAATTGATTATTTGGAGAAGGCTTAGTACTATATTAATTTATTGGACCGATTCGACGCTGAACTAAGGAGAACAGGCGCCACCTCGCGAAGGAGATCATGATAACGCCACGGTACGAATTGGTACTTCATCCACCATATTCACCAGATTTGATTCTGTGACTTCTTTCTTCTTTCAAACTTGAAGAGATGGCTTGGTGGAAAGCCCCTCACGTCAAATTGCCAAAGCAGAGACCTATTTTGCACAGTTCGACAAATTCTATTAACTAACGATAAGTGTTTAGAGCTACAAGGACATTATATACAAAACAATTGCGTTGTTGCCTTTAACACCAGTATTTCTGATACCATCCTCGTGCATACATGACATGCTCGCTTGCGGTGCCTGCTTCATGCACCAAAGCATTACACATTATCCCTATTTTCCTCGCAAAAAATGTATTTTGCGTTGTCTTCCGGTTTTTTTGTGTTGTTATACACAATAATCGAGAGAAAAGGAAGAATATAGTGGAATGTGCCAGGCACCCACCCGTATTCTTTGTTTTGTATATTTTCGTAGCACATTGAACAGTACGCCATATGCAAAGTCTAGAGGTCGGTGGTAACCTGAAGATTTATAGTTTTATAATTATATTCAACGGCATAAGGTGCTCAGCTTTAATGCTTTAATGATAGACAGGATATATTCGTGGACCTACTTCCTTCACATTCAATTTTATTTAAAGCATTTCTAGTCAAATTCGCAGTTGTACATGAAACGGAAGAACACATTTTTGTCTATTAGCGCAGTTGAAAACAATAAGATGGTTACATTTGATTTTTTAGGATGGACCGTTTTAATTCACGTTTTACGACGTTGCATCGCAAACATAGTCTTGTTAGAAGTACCGCGCCGTAGACAGTTTAAGTCCTTCCAGCAGGACCAAACCGTATGTATAATCGCCTTTTTGGAAGTGTTTTCCGGAAGGACAAAGCGTTGCACAACGTATCATTAAAATTCAAGGATAAACATATAAAGAAATTTTGGAGACATTCCTCTAAGAAATCTATCCTTTGAGCCATGATTTTTTGGATAATAATGGACTCATATAAAGACCTATTTGGAGCTTCTTTGGCAGCTACCCATGTAGCAGATAAGAAACGGAGAAAAACAGATACCCAGTAAAGCATCCATCCAAAGCTTGTCATTCTTTTGTTCCCGCTCTGAATTGAACAATTACGGTCACTAATCTCGTTGAAAATTAGCTAAATTTGATAGTAAACACTCGCCTTGTTTTTTCCATGGCCTTATTTACAGATGCACAAAGAGAATCCCTAAATCCGCTTATGTAGTTCCTATGCGTTGTTAGCGAAAAATATATTCATATCCCACTACCAGCTAATAGGCGAAACGTTAAAAGACACAAAACGCCGGATCGATTTTGTTATTTTTATTCGTAGACATCAGTATCGGCTGGTTGTATTTGTTTAGCTGAATGTTCGTCTTTTTACTACATTGCACTTAATCCGACCCGATATAGAGCGCCGGAGAGTTTTCTAATAAAACTTCGAAACGCTGCAGTCGACACGGCGAGCTTCGATTTCTTTGAGACCGTGTTTATTCGCCGCTTTGAATAGCGAACGAGATCCATAAGCGGAATCCGAATAGATAGGTATGTGTATACAAAATGTTGACTTGTTCTTCTAACTTAGATCTCCTGAAATGCTGCTTAATGTACGGAGAATCGTTTATTGTAGAGTTTCTTGTAGTGGCTGGGGTCTTACTAGCGATAGGAAATTTGGAAATGTATGCACACATTGCCTGCATCTGCTAGATACGAGGAGAATTGATACTACGCTTAGAAAGAAACATTATAAGAAATAGAGAAATGAATGTTGATAATTGAAATAATGAATTTTTAAAATTCTGCGATAAGTTATTGAACACGACCGCTGTCTGCAGCAAAAGCTTACTTTGAAAATTATTTTATCAAAGTTAAGGGGAATAACATGTTTATTGAAAAAATATAGGTTTCTAGTTGAAAAAACTAACTTTATTTATTATTTCCAAAGAAATTTTTGGCAATTGTAAAATTAAACGTGGACCTTCCAATATGCTTTCATATATCTATGGATCTAAACTTTTTCGATGAAATAAATGGTTTTTGAGTTATTCGATCATCTTAGGACCTGGTAAATTCCATAAAGATCGACCACTAATGGAAATTAATGAATATATTTAAGCTAAGGAGATACTAGAAGCTCTTAAAGCGTAAGTAAAATATCGCCGACGTTATACGGGCGTTATTTGTAGGTTTTTGAACACATCAAAGCGGTAAGTACCAATACAGTTCTTTCATTTGTTTTCGTCAAACTAATGACCATTTTCGTTCTATCCAGTTGATTGAAAAATATCCGATCGAATCTACACTAAGTAATTACGTAAAAAAAGCCAACAAATGAGGAACTAACTCAAAAAACCAGCTTCGCTAATTCGTAGCAATCAATCCGATCCCTCGAAATGAACAAGAACAATCGTAAACAGCGCTATACGAAATTAATCTATTCAAATTCGCCCGACAACAAAAAGTCCTTAGCGTTGTGTTTTTTTTTCTGAAGTTCGAAGTTGGAGGAATGTATCTCATTCATTTCCTAAGAGGAAAATAAATCGTCGTCCTGTCGATATTAAGCGCATTTTTTCATCACCCTTCCATCCGGCAATTTTTGCTTTTCGACGTGGGTCGTTGTATATTCATAGAACTTACGGCTTGTATATTCTTCTTCGTCGGGGTTCTTTTCTCTAGAGTTACCTCCCCGTTTGAAAGGAGTTCTTTTTTGTACTCTAGTGACCGACGAGGAGGCCAAGCGGTGGCAGTATTTAAGGTTTTACGTGAGAGTCAATGGCACGCTTTTCATTTTGAGATGTTTACGAAAGCCTTTCAAATGAGCTTTTTTTTCATTCAACGAGACGAGAATAATATGTTTCGTGAATGGTTCCTGTAGTTTCCGGCTTATTTTTTATAATTTAAAATGTGCCATCTTTTTCTTAATTTTCGATAGGTATTTTTTGCCAAAAATCCTAATCAATGGTGTAGAAGCAAAAGAATCAAGCAAATTTTAATTTGCTTATTTAAGTGTATAACAGGGATCGATTGAAATGAGGATGTTGCTTAAGAGACGTGTTTCCGTGTATTTTACAGACTGCCCCATAAATCCTGTCGTGATTGTATCTTGAACAAATACATCAGTCATTTTCAGCTAGGAAAATACAGAATTGTCCAACAGCGTTAGTAAGTTTTCTAAACAAAACGATTTAATTCGGGAAAGTAAACCTTCTTAATAAAAAGAATAAATAAATGAAGTTTGCTCTTTTTTAAGACGATCCCTCGATTTCCAACTGATGAACTGATGAAGAAAGTACACCGAAAAATATACAGTATGTATTTTTAACGAAATGTAAGAAAAAACAAAAGTTAACGAATCACACCAATTCGCATTGCTCATTCATTTAACAACCGTAATCGAGTGATTTCAACTCCACTTGCGTTTTTTATCAACAATCGGTCAGTTTTGAATACAGCACTTACGGGGTACAAATGATTTAAATGAAGTACTTGCGAGTCCTCGCATTTATGATGTAAGCGTCCGCTTTCGCAACTCATAGGGAATACTAACTACAACGATGCCGGGGAAACTCATAACTCTACTTATGAATTGAAAGCGGGAAAATCCATTGTAAGGTTATAAGTGGAGTTATGCAGCGCTCCGTTTCGTAATAGGGACTACCTGTTTATATTACTATATAATAGCTTACCGCGTACGAAATCATTAATATCTACATGCCATCATTGTATTATGATTTCTGATGACTGATGAGTCATGACCGTTTGACGTGGTGTGTAGCAGATGGAAAATAAATTGTTGTATAGCATTAACCGTTCTTCGATCGTCCAAAGCAATGCTAGCGACATGTCCGGTGAAGCAATCATCCAGTCTTTGTTGCCTTCGGTTCATCTTATCATATTGTAAACGGATTTTCAAGTTCCAGACATTGAATTATGCGGAATTCAACGAGAATAGATCATTTCGCATCTAAATGTACGAAGTCTTCGATGTGTCTCGGAATGCCTGTGTTACGGTAAACCACATGGAAATTCCCTTCAATCATGTTGCGTACATCAACGCTTTTGGGAACAACAATCGACTTTGGTTGACCTTCACGAAGTACGACCAAGACAAATCTTTTTTGATGGTGCTTCATTATCAAAAGTTGAACGAAGTGATTCGAAGTATTGCTGTTGTGTTAGGCCTTTGCCAAAATCATAAGAAATGATCCAACGAAAACCCTCATGTGGATTTCATCTTTTCACGAAATTACTTTTTGTTCACTATAAGCTGTGATCATTCGTAAAAAACGTAAATGTATCATTGTTGATTTGACTGTGATTACATCTCTAGTCTCTTCGCGTATCATCAAGCTAGAAATTTCAATTTTTAAGGCTTGTACCACATGAGCGGTTACTTTTTACACAGGATTATTTGCTTTTTGAGTTATGAAGATTGCTCATCATCAGCAAGTCCAATTTCCTACAGATTCAACCTCTTTTAGCAATATATGCAATAATCCTAACATCTTTTTATAATGCACACGCCGTCATACGCCAACTCGCTACTGCTATAACAATAATAAAATTGTTATACAAGGATTAATCTCTCTAATTAAATATCGAAAATTTAAGCATCTCTAAATTAATTAAAAATTACCTAGATTACGAAGCTAACAAAGTCTCTCAAATAATCCCAAAAGCTTACATTAGTATTTATTCAACACGAAATTTTAAGAGTCCAGGAACGTTGTTTTCCTGCTTCTAACTCTTATGGTGCGTATGCAAAAACAACTTTCTTGCTTGATCTTATGAATAACAGAGAGGGGGATCGAACGCGTGACACTGTCAACAGGTGCGAATCACAGTGGGGGTAACTGGCAGCCCGTTGTCTGATAAGGGTCGCGAGAAACACGCACAGAGTGGGGCGAACCACCACCGAAGTCAGTTGTAGAGAGCCGACGGTAATCCGCGAGTTGTAGAAAACTGTTACGAAACAGGGAAAGTCCGAAGAGAACTTTGAACTCGTTGAGTTTATTTGAAAAGAAAAGGGTAGACATTTTAGAAAAGGAAATTCTTTTGGGAGAGCCGAGGAAAAAGTTTGTTCGGCGCTGAAAGTAAACGGGGAAATAAACTTTTCTTTGTTTTGAAAAGTTTGTAACTTCCCTAAGGAGCTTTTCCCGAATCACTTCTCTGTAGTAAAAAAAAATAAACATATATAAAAATATGCAGCTGAATGTATGGAAAATAAAATATTAAATTCCATAATAAATAACTTAATTTTCCAATATCTGTAATAGTATCCAATATTTTTACTTTAAAAATAGAAGATTAAATGTCGCGTTTAATCCGCAACAAGCACCATTTAATTTAAAACAGAAGTGGCCCAAAAAGTGCGAAGGATTCTCCTCCTACTCTTCAAAAAAATGTCGATAATCAACAGCAATTACATATTCGCCAATTCCCCCTCGACGAATGCCATTGACGGATGTCACTCGCTCCAAAATTCTCCCGGGGGCACAGGGAGTCACCACCACAAGAAACCGATACGCCTGAAAAACGTAGCAACGAAAGCTGAAGCCTTCGATGTCCTGCATGCAAAACAAAATCATGTAAGTCATCATTTATTTCTATCTACTTTAAATCATCAGGTCCTTTTCGTGCTTTTAACGGATGGTTTTTGCAATTTTTTTTGTCTCGGAGTAAATCCCGTGATTTGGGGTTGGCGTGCGCTTTTGGAGAGCGCTATTATTTCTTGTTTTCGGCGGTAATGCGCTTTTCGAAGAGTAGGGTTTTGCGGGGGGTGGTAAATATATAAAGTACTCGAGTATGAAATACGTTTATTTCTGTCTCTGGGGGGGCATATCTTTTATTTTTTTCCTTCTGTTTTTATATCTTTGGAACACGCAACATACATAGCCTTTGTCTAATAAACAATGAATAGATTTATTTGGTATTCGTGTTTCATGGTTAAAGATACAGGTTTGGAGAAGGTGTCAAAAGGCTTGCAAAAATAAAAACACTTTCATGAAAAATTAAGTCTACTATTTTACAATAGATATTATGTATAGAGCGAATTTTTCCTCTACATCAGCTGTAATGATATCAAATCCTTCAATGGACTTCCTAGTACTTATGCATTTGTTCAAATAGTGTCTATAATTGCTACGAAATTTTGATTTTAATTATGTGTAAAGAAATAAATCATTTCTCAATCACATTAGTAGGCCTGGTATTGTCCTTATAGTGTTTCTGTCCCTATCTTGTAGGTTTCCTGGCTAACTTAGGCTTGTATCCAATCAGAAATTGCTTGACCTCTGTCTGACTGAGAATAATTTTCCATTAATGTTGAGATTTATTATCCTTCCACTAACGTATATGCTATATTCAGTATGCGTGCTTATCGAAGCTGTGGGCTTGCTTGTGCCTTGAGTTCCTTTAATAGCTTCTGGTGACCCGCACCATGCGGTCTGATTATGGGAACTTGAGCCTGTCAGCCCAGCCGTTCCTTCTTCTGCACACGCTTCTGCATCTGCATAGGGCAATCGCTAGTTTCTTTGGCATGTAAATCTATGATCGAACCATACTACAGATTTTGACCTGTCAAGTATGGAGATCGTGTCGGTCTGAAGGTTTTTCTACGATCAACAGAAGCTTCAGTAGAGCTTTTATTTATGAAAATGAACTCGTAGAATCGATTTATTGAGCTCCCATTGTGCAATCTTTTTTATTTCTTGAGCTACGTTCCGAAAAGATCTAAAAATGTCGCGGTAATTTCTAAACCATCTACGAGTTTTAGCACCTAAATCGTTTCTTTAACGAATGGAATCTCCACTCCTCCTAGCATAATTGGCTTTAAGCCTGGTATTGTGCGCTTCTTTTCAATAATTTTTTTGGCTGTTTAAATCGACAGCACGTATAGTTTGAACACACAAACAAATTCGCAGTGGGTAAACGCTTCTGTCAAAATGGGGATCCTAACATCGATTATGAAGCCGTTAGCCAGACTCACCCACTATCATGAGGCAACGGATCTTTGGAAATTGTGGAGTTTATTTGGAAACACCTATACTACGACGGAAATTGCCCATCAGACCGGAATGGACACGGCTCAACAAAGTAGAACGGGAATAAGGTATACCACGAGGCAACCACAACACTCTTTCTGAACAAACTTTCTGAAGAAGCTGACACCATAATCCCCAAAACGTCAACACCCGAAAGGTTATTCTACAGTAAATTACTTTTGAACTCCACGTGCTCTGATTGTAGATGTTTTGCTCGACTGAATAGTGTTAACACCTGTCAAATTTACTTTCACGTTTAATATCTTAATAGGAATTGAAAACAATGTAAAATATCCACATTTACAAAATTTCACCTGCGTTGCCACCAAAATTCCGATGCAATTTTGCAATTTTTTTACAGGAAATCTACCGTTCGTCCTTTTTTTTCAAAAAACTTAACTAACATCCTTTCAGGAATTCATGTATCAATGGCACGGCGTCAACAATAATATTTAGTTTCTGCAGTATCACCTCTAGAAGACCAAGAACGAAAATTGCTTCCGTTCAAGATGATTTATTAATAATAATTATCATTCCTGCGGCTTAACGCCGTTTTATTCCCGTTCTTTCTTGTTTACCCTTATCTTTTATTCCTCTTTCTTAAACCACCCCGAAGATTCAAATTTAAATGCAAAACACGCCATTGTTTACTTTGTTTGTTTCGTATTATTATACCGCGAGATTTTATTTCGTAAAATTTATTAATATAAGACTGCGGGGTTATTATTTTACGATGCCATAGAATGTACAATCGCCTGCCGAGGTCTCTTGGTTTTTGGCCTGCTGTTGTGCTACTGTGGGTGGATTATCAAATATTTGCGAATGACACAGGCCAGGACGTTTGACAAAGGTTTTAGGTTGTGTTGTTTTAGGTGAGGATACGTATTATTTTCTTTCCTTTTTCTGTTGAGAGGCGAGCATGGTGGATAAGGATAGGAATACGATTTTGTTGATCAAAAATAAAGTTTGCCTTTTATGAATATGTTCCTAATTTTTGTTTTTAAAACTTTGATGCAGACCAAAATAACGTTGATCCGTTGATTGTATAATACAGAAGGGATATCATTCCACTCCATACGGATAATCGTATTTATTGTATTGTTTTCCGTGTGTGTATTGCTCTAGAATACTCCGTTTGGATCATTAGGTTTCAGTTATGCTAGAATTGGTGTAAAAGATCTACATTATTTAACCATTAAAATAAAAAATCTCGTCACATAATTGCCTGTATGGCATTTGCCTTACTTGGTAAAACAAATTTTCTGGTAGAGTCCAGTTCTGCTTATCGAGAAAGTCAGACCATGTGAAGATAGACGACTCGATCGGGTACGTATAATACTCAGTGATCTACGGAAATTAGTACCTTTCTTCATTTGAAATAAATAACTTTACGGTGAAGTCCAAAATTATCATTCTTATTACAGCAATTGAAAAGAAGGTACTTAAAAATCCGTTTAAAAGTGCTATTTTTTGGGATATGTTCGCAAGTTTTTTGAAGTTTCTGAGTAAAATATTTTATATTTATATGATAAAGCTGAAAAAAGATGGTTTTGATTTTATGTCTTTTTTTTAATGTGCAACATGGTGACGAACCAAAATTAGTCGTAGTCGCGACATCGGAAACCGATTTCTTTTCTTTTATTATCTTTGGGGCACCGGCAAGGACAAAATCTACACAAACAGACACACAGAGAAGAAAACAATACAAGTTCGAGAAAAATACATTGCAGCAACGATAATACAAACGACTTTGAGAGTAGGTAAGTCACACATTCTATTGAACGGTTACATAATGATAATAAAGCACAATTTACATTTATAAACATTAATTCATGTTGCGTAAAGAAAAATTCCCAAGTTAATTTCCTAGTTCGTTTTAAATTTGACACTTACTTCTATAAATTATTATTACCCAAATCATGCCTGGCGAGATGTTCGTTACCCGGTGGTAAGTCAAACCACGAAGGCTAGCTCCAGGCTCAGGGGTCCAGGTAAGGAGCTCCTGGCATTCGGATGAATCTGAAGAATTCCCCAAGCAGCCAGGATACGGTCGGTGCAGCAAAATGTTACATCCCTCTCGCCACCCCTGTTACTCTTTGGCCAACCAGAGATGGGGTAGTGAACTTGCAGGACTTTATGGGTAAACGGCATGGGGTTAAGCGTTTACCCGGAAGTACAGCCGGGATCATGATGGCAGTGGTCTATTTAGGGAATAAATCGATTCTTCTGAATGTGGATGTGGTGCTTGCAGAATATTTAAATAATTTAAAGAAACTTCAAATAAAATGTAAGATGGTCTCTTGGTGCTCGTAGAATAGAAATTTCAAATCAAATTAAACATTCCGATTATGATTATTAATTTTATTTGGATACATCTTTAATTGCAGAGTTGTTGACATTTTTTTTTGGGGATTTAAACGAATTAAGGATGGGCGGTGTTCAGGCACACATATCCTTGTGCACTGCTACACCCACCTCTGCAGAGCGATTACTTTTTAATAAACCGTCAGCAATTCCTGCATTTCCCCAAAGATTGCAAGATTCTATCATATTTTGTACAATCGCGCCTTCCCTTGTCAGAAGATTACCCATCGTCACTGCTATTGAGCACATATTTTTCACAAATTCAAATTTTAAATTCTCCCATTAAAACCTAACAACGTTTGCTAATAATTTATTAGCAGTAAAACAATAAACTTGGTCTGGCTATTATTATTATTGCATAACACCAATTGACCTATCACCTATATTCATTTCATGCAATTGTACAATGCCATGCCATTTCGTCCGGATGCAGCTTTTCTAATTCGAAGTTAATATCCGATTAAGAAGTAATGATGCGGTATTTCCAATAACATCGTGATGTACGTGTTGCATCTATGAAATAAACGATATTATTTTCAATTGTATTACAGTGTTACGTATGTTTATGTTGTAGGCCACCAAACAATGTATTTTGCAGTTTTGCAATGAATGTAGCAAGACGGAATACGGTGTGGTAACTTATTTCGAAGTTATATGTACGAGTACATATACAGGTTTTTCCAAAAAGTGTACATAACTCCAGAAAGTCGACTACTATTAAAGTATTAGGCATATAAAGCATATTTTATTATAATGGAATTGCTTCCAAAATTAACAACTACGCTGCTGCCTATAAATAAGTGAATTTTCAATACAAAATCATACCTACAACGTTGTTGCAACTATCCTTAAAGGATCTCTTATCCGCGTGCTATGCACTGCGATATCTCCTACATGAAGCTTTCTTTAGCCTCAAAGTATAGAGAAATTGTTTATTCTTTACTCTTACATCATTTATTCGATTTGAACTCTTTATATGTTGAAGTTACCAACTTACGTGGGAGTATCAATAAACAAGCAATGTTACCAATCATGCTTATAAGCAGATCAAAGATATTTCTATGTAGATTTTTTTAACTAGAATTCAATATCGTAAATCTCCATTAGCTTAGGTTAGAAGAGGAGAAAAATAATGGGAAATACGAAATCTATCGTAATTTATAGCTCAATATATAAGAGCATTATTATGTGGGGGTTAGCTAAATGGGTTAGAATAAAGCTATTAAAGTATTAATTGTTTCCGAGTGATGGTATTAAGTTTTTATCGCGGATGGCCAGGATGCCTTTTTCCAGACGTTTTATGGATCAAGTTTTGGTCATGTTTGGATAATTCTGGGTTCGTAAATTATCGTTATAAGATCGGAGGAAGTATCAACAGGGATGCTTTCGAGTTATATAGGCATAAAATGTAAACTCAGCATTAACTGACGCTAATGCAAGGAAGTCGTGATACTACTCTCGTGGCTCACAGTTCTAATAAATCTTTTAGAATAAAGCAACACCGGACTTTCTAAATGCATTTTGTCGTTTTTTCTAATTTTTAAAAATAAAGAAAAGCTTTTAATTTATGAAAAATCCACAAATAAATCATTGTAAGTGTTCCAATAATGGTCCGAGTGTCATAATCAGAGAAATGTAATTAATAATAAGATCATGACTCCCAAAACCTTAAAGCTTACATGATTTCGCTGATATTTCCATAGTCAACATCCCCAACCACATGCTCCCTTCACTTATATTTATTTTCTAATTGACCAAAAACATCACAAAACCATTTTTGGACACGATAAACCAATTAGGCAAAATACCTCTAAACGCTGGACATCCCACACATAGAATGCTTTGGTTGAAATTTTCCAATTTCTCATATATTTTTGATTTGAAAACCTCTTCTCTAAATTGCTCATTAAGCGAATTATCGCCCGTCAATGTATTAAGGTGAGTATATGCGCTTGCTCGAAGAGTTCTATACAAATACAATTATCCTAATAGAAATCGTTTGTTGTAACAATAGTGAAACCGTTTGGAAAAGTCCATTACTGTTTAACCGATAAGCGACTGCTTCCTCTGTGTTTCCTTGTTCCCGTTTGTACATATTTGTACAATTTACATTATTAAAAACTAACACAAAGGGACTGCCTATTTGATATTTTGCAAGAGATTGCTTAGTACCGAGATACCCAATTTACATGTACAATGATTTTAAATACCACGCAGTTTTCCGCTTGCAATTAGGTAAGCCTTTACATGATTTGCGGTGAAAACTTTAAGTTTACTATTAATATTTCAACAGACATTGTATAAGCACTGCATTTATACATATAAGTTATTAAGGGAAATGTGTAGCCATTGCAGGATATGAAATAATAGAAATATTCACTAACACCTAACATAGTGTGTAGCTGACAGCACTAACAGTATGATTCATTACATCACTGGCGACGAGCTGCGACTAATACTGTACCGCTTGCGAATCTTCTTTTCTCTCTTGTAGGTGTCTTCAAGTTCTATGTAATATAAAAGCGTCCTTTTTTGCAAAAGGGGGGACTAAAGAAAGATTAAAGAATTTGATAAATAATTTAAAGGTTTATCTAATTTTTTGCTCGTAGATTCTTGGCACTGGCCTCTGTTCTATTTATTTAAGATAATACATTCTTTGGGATTTCCGGTTTGTTTTTATTTTTTTTTGCTTCTCTTTATCCGATGATGACGTTGTCATCATACGGTTTAACCGTTTTGACAGCATACGTCTTCAGAACGCTTTGCCGTTGGTCGCTATCTGTTTTCTTTTCCTTGAAATAAGAATTCCTTCTCGGCCATAAAACGGAAACATTCTCATGCGATGATCTTTTACGGTTGATTGTCTAAACAACAGTGTGTCGATCGGCTTACTTCGATATTTGGTGATGAAGTCCCATACAGAGGTTCAATAAATTTAATCATGCTCGTATTTAAAGAAGGCCGTCTGAAATCGGTTGTGGTGCCAGCAAACATCAATGCCGTGCACAAACTGAAACCAACATCGTCATGCGTTGGATACTGCGTACGTTAATGATTCCTCAACTAAGACACTTGTAGATTGGTCGAAAGAAATGCTCAATAAATATGATCGTGGTGCGTTAAAAACTGCTTACTACAACGCCACATTGACTAATGTTGGATATGGGCATCTGATTCCGAAAAGAAATAATAGTTAGTCACATTCGAAACAAATGGTCTCCTGTTTTCTCAAATAAACTAGATATGCCGCGGCAATAGGTCTAGCGGATCGTAGTCAATTCTGTGTGGTACGCAACTATTTGTTTGTCAAAAGTCTTCGGACAAATACGAGAAGTGAACGCCCCATGCGGGATCATTCTCCACCATGACAATGCTAACTCCCACACATCGACACAAACGACTGAGTTGTTGAGCACTCGGAACGTCGAAGCGATAAGTCATCTGCCGACTAATTCTGATTTGGCCCTTAACAATTTCTTCTTATTTCCACACGTAAAGAACAAACTGCGTAGACAGCGATTTTCGACGTCAGAAAAGATGCTTGACGAATTCAAAACCCAAGAATTAAAAAACTACAAGAATTGGTTCCAGCGTATGCAAAAATAATCAACATCAACAGCTGAATTTCCAAACTTGCAACTTGCTAATAACAGCAACGTCCCAATCCAATAAATAAATGGAAATCACGGGTGCAAATCAATTGATTTAATAATTATCGTCTTGAACAAGACGTAAATTAATCGATGAATATTCATAAGGTTCGAAGTGTAAAGTTTCCCTATTTAAAACGCTGAATCCCTTATTCACCTACCCTGCCACCGGTATAGGGAAGAAAAGCTTTTTAAATGATTAAGCGGAGAAGTTTTGAGAGCGCCATTACGGTGTGAGTTTTTTGACCGCCGATTTGTTAGCTGGAAATCGCGACAAAAGTAGCTAACGCCTACCTTTGGAGCTTTATTTCTTTCTTGAATTTATTGAGAAAGCTTTGCGAGCGTGTCACAATCGTACGTATTCTGATACTTTATTTAAAGTTGGTCTCTCGACTTCTTTATTCATATTTGAAACGTTCAACTTTGTTTACCAGTAGTATGAATGGATGAATAGCAATTTTTCGAGGAAGAAGTGAAGAATTGTTCACTAGAATTGAAATGTTAATTATGAATTTTGTTTTTACGCTTCGGAATGAGACCACAATTATTTTTTGCGCGCATTGTCCTGCGCCTGACATGCCAACTAAAAAAACCATAAACATCGTAACTAAAAAAAACAATACAAAAATGTCGTCCACCAACAAAGGGAAACGAGATATGTTGAGATGTTGAGATTGTTTTCTGTTTATGTACCGAGATACAACAGCTAGCTGAAGGTATTTAGGATTGTATCAAGAACAACAACAGCCACATCTTGATACAAACTTCATCGTCGGGTCATCGAGCCACGTTGAGCCATGCTAACAGGAATCTGGATGAAAACTAACGAGATAATTTACAAATGGCGAGTTAAAGATGTGTTTTTGCAACGTTTGTGTAAATCTTGCCAAGGGATGAAAAACGCGCAACGCTCGTCTGCAGAAACGAAGGTCAATTAAATTTGTGGTATATTTAATTTAATTCCGTATTGCTAAGACAACTTAATTACTTATTTCTAATATATTGATTATTTTGTACTAAATGTCTATTTCGTGCCATTAAATCAACTACAGCACTTATCGTGGTAATTAATGCCGGAAAGCGTGCGTAATTATTGTGCATCGATGACAATGGCAGGTTATTTGGACATTTGCTATAATTCTTGGTTTATTCTTTTGTTTTCTATTATTATTATTGTTGTTTTCACATAATTCACATAAACATGTATGTGTGTAAACACACACCTTTAACTTATTCATCGTCACATTATTAATGAACCTTACTGTGTTCAGTAGAAAATTTATGTTTGTCAGTCCGGTTACTGGTGAAGATTTGGCTCACGTGAGAAGCTGATTCTACAATACGCCAACTACAGGATACGGAGTTATGGAGTTACTTGCAGCATAGAGAAAATTACGTTTTTACGTTTAAATTGACGCTTCAGGATTACCACAAGCATCTAGTTTGAGCCCAACTCTTTTTAACATCTTCATAAATGGTAGAAATGTCTTTCGGGTGATGTCGCGTAGTTAATATTTTACTTAAGTACTTACTTTAAGTAAAATATTAACTACGCGACATCACCCGAAAGACATTTCTACTATGGATTACGGTCGTGAATGCCTATACTCAACTATCTTCATAAATGACCTAATTGTGGGCGCAAAATCTTTCGAACGATATGGAACGAGAATGACTGCTTCTGTCTGCAAGAGAGCTCAAATACAATGGTGTGTTGGGGTGCTTCCAGTAAACTCAAGTTGAATGTCGTCTGTGTCAACGCTAGACAAGTTAACACTTTTTGGATTCCTGCATTTCGGACTAATAAAATGCTGAAAGCCCCATTAATCCATACTTCCATGTGTGAATTTTACGGACATTATGTTGCTTTAGTTTCCAGGTTATAATTTTCTGTTTTATGTAAGGTATTAGTCGTATTTACTTATGTTTCATCGGAAAAAAAACAGGCATTCTGCGTTGGATGTGACTTAAGTAAAGCTTTCGATCTGGTAGATCATTCGATTCTACTAAATAAGCTATGGCAATGTGGCACACCATCTTTTCGCGCTTTACCTGCATCGACGCAGGCAGTATACCGAGGTGTAGCATTGCACGCAGGCAATTGTATTCGGCACTAAAAATCAGAAGCAATTGGGCCCAATTATAATCGTTTTGTTTGTTCAATTCCGTGTCCGGTAGCGTTGCGTTGTATGTGGACAATACCACGATAATTGTAATAAGACAGAAACAGGGTACCATCATATCACTTAATGGTGGTAAATATATTGGTTCTTAACATCAAGGAAACTAAAGTATTAATATTCGGAGGAAACAGTGCCATTATAGTGCTTCAAACGTTAGTGCATTTGTAAAGTGGCTAATATCACGTTTTTTATAGTTTCGCCAGTACAGGATTGAAGTCTTGTACTGGCTATTAAATAATAAGGCTTTAATATTTGGACTATAATGTATACTAGTGAGTTTGGTTCTTTGAATCCGTTGATACATCTATGATTAGCCACAATTTTTCATCTGTAGCCTGATATTCTTTACACGAAGCTTTTTCCCTGTTGTGTACGCGTGTAATAAGTGTTTTTAATCCTACGTCGCGTGATATTGCACGTTCGTGGTCTGCTATCGGCTTTGCGACCTGATTTTCTAGTCATACATGGATATGTGTATGTATAGGGTGACGCTAATGTTCCTAAAAATAATTTTTATAAATGCTAATCGGATAATCGAAATTTTGGTGGAATTCAGGAGATGAGAATTTTAAATGATTATTACAACTGAATTTTGGAAACTTGGTAACGGATGGTACCCAACTGCAGCAGTCTTATGTATCTAAGTTTCTAGGTATTACATTCGAACCCAACCTAGGTTGGACGAACCATTGTCAAAAGTCCAAAATTATATATCGAGCAAATGCTACGTTTTTCGTTGTATACGATCACAGATTGCACCACCTTGCCTCAGATCGCTGTATTTTGCTGAAATTCAGCCACGACTTCAATATGGACTACTGCTATGGGGTTCTTCGGCATCTGCGAAGGAAGTGCTTCTAGCGCGGAAGGCGATAATTCGTAGTATGGTGGGTGCTCACTACACTGATTCCTGTAAACCACTGTTTAAGCATTTTAACATTCTGCCGCTTCCGTGCCTTTTCATATTTGAAGTGTGTTGTCATATTTTCCAACATCAAGAACAGTATATCAAAAATGCAGACATACACAATTACGCTACGCGAGCCAGAAATAATTTGCATGTTACTGATAGACTCTTTCATTTTAAAAGCAACCTGAAAAGATTTCTATTAGAGCCCTTATTTTATTCCATTGATGAATATTTACGTACATAAGTTGATAAATATTCATAAATTTTTTTTTCTTTTTCTTTGTTTTTCTTGACTTGTTATATACACATTTGTGTCAAGTAATGAAATAAACATTATTATAGTCCGTCTAGAAAGTATCCGGAAAACAAAAAGCACAGCTATAATTTTACGATATATATTTTTATTACTTGAATAATAAAATCACAACAAATAATTCCTCTCATTTACTAATACAATCTCCATTTAACTGTAAACACTTAATTAAACGTTCAGGTAATCCTGAAACGAGGTCAACACTTTTCTGTGATAGTGGTCCAGACTTGTAAAACTGACCGAATCAAATCTTCTTTATTTCGTGGTGCTGCTCGTTCTACTTCAATTTTCATTAGTCCCCATATGTTTTCGATGGGACTAAGATCTGGGGAAGCTGCTGGCCATGGAATTGTTGCCAAGTTTTGTTCTAGCATCCAAGCTTTAGTGTATTCAGAAGTGTGGCATCTTGCATTATCTTGTTGCAAACGCCACCCTTCGGGATATAAAGCACGAGCCGTTTCAAGAAGAAATCCATTAAAAATTTCACAATACTTTGCACTATTAACGGTGCCATCAATTATACAGACAGGTGTAGCACCACGCTGAGAGATTGATCCCCAAACCATTATTTTTGTGGGAAATTTGGAAATTTGAACGGTAACATTTTCTCTTGATAGGATTTTTAAATGATTTGCACCAAGCTGAAAACAACTTTCGTCAGATATAAAAACATCACTAAAATTATCGTCTCGGAATCGTTGGCAAAAATGTATTCGTCGTTGCTTTTGTAGAGGTGTCATTGCAGGGATTTTTTTTTGTTTCCTTGATAAGTAACCTTGTCTTCTCAGTGAAATGCGGACAGTTTCTGGACACACTCTTATTTGACGTTGATTTCCAAATCTGTTAGCCAGTTTTCGAAACCCTAGGCGCGGGTTTTGTCGTCTTAAAGTCACTAAAGCGTTTAGATTGTTTCCGCTAATCTTAGGCGGTCGTCCAGAAACTGGTCCATGGCTCATATCTCTCCTATTTTTTATCCTCTTTATTGTCTCATACACTTTTTCCGATTTCAGTCAATTGCACTAATTTTTTAACGTTTTGAACACCTTTTCTATACAAATATTCCACCAACTTTCTTCTTTCTACTTGCGACATTATTTCACAAATATTAAGCCTGTTGATAATCAACAATATTTGACAGCTGGTGTTGTTATATGATTTTTGCCATTTCCTACAGTCGGCACAACCTACTTGATGCATTACTTTTGTCTTAGGATGTAACAAAAAAGAAATATATTAAAATTAATAAAAATAATAAATTCCGGATACTTTCTAGACGGACAATATTATTATTATTTTTATTATTATTAGATGTTCGGATTGTAGATATTACACTGCATAATAATTTTCCGTAATTACTGAAGAAAATTTAAAACCATCTAAAAACATCGCATGATCAAATGCCAAATTAATTTTAATCTTCTTCCTAACCGTCATCATCGATTCAATAATAACCCAAATATTCCAAGGTTAAAATTCCGTTATGTATTCTTACATAAACATCTATCATTGGCCTGTCATTGCCACTCAGAAAAAACGCTGTTAAATTTGTGTTTATTTAAGAGTTCTATTTACTCATTCTGCTTAATAATTGCTTACATCTTTACGACATTTTTTCTGCGGGGAAATAGCATCAATTTTACAGCGATATTCTTTATGGAAACATGTTAACATATTGAATAAACCATAACAATGCGGTATTAATACTCATCGTGGTACTATTCGGTCGCTAAACAAATCATTCCCATCTAAGGTTAAGGGGTGGATCCACATCACATGTTTCATTATAGGGCTACACTCTTTTGAAAAGAATCTCTAGACACAGAGAATACTACTAACAATAAGTGTACAAAATCGTAATTCGGTCAATCAGTAGACATTTGCTGCAACACCTGGTTAGTGCGTTCCCTTGGTATCTATAGCGTTAATTATTGGCTTACAAATTAGAGAGTTCCACAAAGTAAGAAGTTTCCTTTTTACACCGATTTCAATGAAACTTTGTCGGTTTGTAGACCCAGGCAGCTGTCTACTAGAGAGTAATTCTCGAGAGCCACTTACGCATAAATCTTGTGGAAAAGGTCCATGTGTGGTTAGCGACAATAGACGACGCGTACAGCTACAGATCTGATTTTTTACAAATATATCTGTATATTAGACTTCATCTTATATAGTTTTATGTTCAAAATATCCGCTAACAATAAATGTAATGGCAGATATGACTGTAACAGCCACGGTTTACGTACACTGCCGTTCAGAGAAGTTCGGTCGGTTGGTAAAAAACATGAAAAGGTTACAGAAAACGAAACTAAAAACAAAATGCAATTTTATTGTATGTACAGGTAAAAAAGACAAAAATAAATAAATAAAAAGTTATTCTGGCCTAATGTAACATTGAACTTCTCCTCTTTATTTTTTCAGCAATTGCAGTCCCGAATATCCTTCTTCAAACAGCATAATAATGCGTGAACGTTTTTCTACACTGGTAGGCTTGCCACGTGCCATTTTGAAGTAAATTTTCTTAAAACTTTCGCGCAAAAACGACAGAGGCACACCAACACACGTTTAACAGTAAAATGAAGCAAAATATCTTTACGCCCGTGATAAATAAACAAGAGTGATACTGCTGTATATTTCCTAAATGTATTGTTCGTTAATAATCCCCAAACGACCCGTTTCAAAAGATCGGCACTTCCGAGAAAATTCTTGGAATGATAATAAACGGGACTTTATTGTGGTTGTCGCAATATTTCTACTTTTCATAATAATTTATGGCTTTAATCCCTTAGAAAAGAGTGTATGCTTAATAGTTTTCTAATTTTATGTATTAATAATTGTATACAGTGTGATATAATAGATTTTTTATTGTATGACCGAACTTCACTGAACGGCAGTGTACACAATGTAATCTACGAAAGAAATTTGTTGATTTGTAGTAATTACAACAAGTTGGGGTACACAACCTTCTTGGAAATACTTGACGTTATTGTATTTCAGGATAGTTTATATTTAATTTGTGATAAATGGGAAACTCATCAATATAATATCAGCGAGCGTCAATAATAATTAAGAATTCGTTATTTTGAAAACTTTACAACATTCCGCTAGCTACAATTTATCTCAACTATATTTCAGTCTTTCTACTTACTACGTTTCATAAATAAAGCAAAGCAATCTGCTTCTTTAGCAGTCTACACTGGAGGTACTTTAAAAAATGAATTATTTAGGACTCTGTTTTGGCAATGATCTACTTCATTTGACGTGAATCGCTTTTCGACAAGCCATTTCTTCAAGATTTGAAAAAGAAAGAAGTTATAGAGGGCCGAATCTTGTAAATATGGTAGATGGGGCATCCATTCGTACTGTAATTGGATTAGTTTTACCCCTGCAATTATTATGATGGTAGAAAATTCTTTTCTTCGTTAGGTGCGACCTTCTTCTCTTTAGTTCAGCGTCGAATCGGTCCAATAAATCCTTTCCTTCTCCAAATAACGAAAATTAAGATTATCTCTTGCGAAAAAGCAAAATGATTTCAGGGACTTAACTACAAGTTACGATAAAGTTTGCGAAAACTTGCTGCGCTATTTGCCTATTGCTTTTTGAACTACAACCGTCCTGAAACTATATTTTCTTTTTGTTTCGTTGATCTATAAACTCAACAAAATTTCATTCAATATGGTGTGCATCAATTATGGTTGTTCCTTTGATCAATTAAAAATGTTGTTTGCATCTTGAGTGAAAGTTATGTTATTTTTTATTGAAGAACGAAATAGCAACAAAATCCATTGTTTGAAGTTAATTGGGATAAACTTACACTACCAAAAGATTAGCCAGATAAGTAAAGCGCTGCTTAATATTCTGCAGTTACTTTTAACATAATCGATTTTTATCTACAATCATAATAAATAGTTACTACCAAATTATGCAAATTGCTTCCATTTACGACCAGAATAACAACGATTATCAGCAGTGCTTGCAACATAGAACGAATAAGCTTGCTATTTATCTCCCGGTTTGTATCTATTCCTTCGAAGAGAAACACGAATTTGAACGAATGCGAATATCAGTGAGCGTTTTCCCAAGCCCGTGAAAGTACCTTCCTAACGTCGGTGAATACAAATAGAGTTGAAAATTGCAGTCGTTTAGCTAGAAATCACGAATTATTGGTATTTGCATCCTATTTTTCTTAGATTAAAGGTGAACTTAGGGAAACGACGTAGAAATTGCTGCTATACAAAAATATGTAAAAATACAGCTCTTATTGGATTTGGTTTAAGTGCAGGGGTAAATGTCGTGTGAATGTTCTTAGTAAGTCTGCGGGCAATTTCTTCTTTATTCTGGCCCTTCTTTTACCCTTTTATTGTTGTTGCTGAAGTTATGGATCTGACTGCAGTAGTGTTAATTGATCTGTAAAATATTTCGAATGTACAAATGACTTCGCCTTTCGAGCATTAGCAGAAATTCACATGAATACGGAATAACTCACATTCAATGGGAAGGAGGTGCTTTTTTCTTTCTTTTTCTTCTGGTGTGCGTGGGACTGACTCAACGGAGTTATAACTATTGAGCTTATTGAAAAGCTTGCTAGATAAACTTATTTTCGAAAATAGATAGCGTCTGATCCGACAAATCAGCTTGAATCTTCTTGAGTTAATTTTTAATGTAATTTGTAAGCTTTCTCTTTAATATTTACACTTGCAAACCTTCAATTGAACATGCAGTCAATAACCTTAATGTTTTGGGTAGAAGTAATAAGATTATCCTCATTTTGGTACCAAGATACACTGGCTTTGGTGGCAACGAGACAATGCCTTTTTTTGAATGTGAGCCGGCAGACTCCGATGGCGCCTATTTAACACTAGTAAACAGGAAGCATTTCTAACGTGAGGTGAGTACAGGTGTGTGAAGGCTCGACCGAGGCAATGTCAGTAAAATTCTCGATTGAGGTAACACCTACACAGAATGGGGCTCGTTCAAGAAGAGAAATGTCGTCTGTTCTTGGAAGAGGAAAAAATAGATCTCACGGAACTTTAAAATTATATTGCTGGCCCTACAATAGACTTTATTGAAAGATGTGAACGAGTGAATTAATTCAACCACATGGCGCATTGTGGGATATTCGAAAGGTTGGCATGATCACAATTGAATGTTACGAATTATTTATTTTTCAAACCAAATTATTTCTGAGCATCGCCTGGTTGATGGCTTTTATATCATATTTCGATATAGTTTTGGTAAGTCTTCAATTGTCCTCATGTTGTACCCCAACATCGAGCAAAACACATTTTGGAGTATTAAACTCAACTCAACTCATTTGATTCCGCATAAATGCATGAAATAGAACATAGTCAAAAAATATGACAATTACCGACACTAATAAATCTTACGACAGGTTGTTGCATCGTAAATTATGCCAAAGCAAGATAAAATTATTGCAAAATCGATTAATATGCTTTTTTGAAATTTCACATATTACACATGATCCGTTGTTTTACTATTTTCCAAACGGATACGGACATATGGTCCCACAAAACGCGCGTAACAGCTAGAATGTTTATAATAGTGGCACCATCTGTTTCTTTTATTTATCGCTAGTGTCCTAGTGCGTCGTTTTTTTTTTCTCTCGCAAGTCGCAAGAAAAATTCACATACGTCGCGAATTAAACAACAGGACACAGGGCGATTCAGGACACGTTTCATTGTGCGGATTTTTGTTTTTTTTTTTACGCAAGAGGAAAGATTTACGATATCCGCGGTATTTAATATTATAGCTCCTGGTTTAACTGCGTCGTCGTGATTAATATGGGGTTGGAACATTTGCAATATATGAGTGAGAATGCTAAAAAGAAATGTTTTTTTAGAGTATGATACATTTTTTTGCAAATAAAAATGTTTACGTTTGAAAAAATTCGGTGGATTTTTCCGGTAGCAGCTTCGAGAAAACTACTGACGACGTCAGTAGTTTTCCCCAAGTACTTTTTCATACTTTTACTACAGATCTGGCAGTAATTTTTTTTCCACTTTCTTCGATCATTTGCTTTTTCTTTCCAATACTTTGTGTATAGATTTTCCAGATCTCTCATAACTTCACATCTCTGCTTTTTCCTTGGTCTTTCTTTTTTCTTCTTTCCAATTGGTTTCCTTTGTATAGTATGAATTAAAGCATTCTGACTATATTCATTCTGTCTATGTGGTCTATCTTCTTTGTGGTTTTTCTCTTTTCTCTATTAATGCAAATAGTGAGGAGTTGTGTTGTCTTATTTTTTGGGGTTTTGTACTTTTTTCAGCTGTAATGTCTAACTTCCAAACAGTTTAAACAATCGAAGCGAATTTTTTCCAGTTTGTTCTACATCCTAATATTTAAGTATTTTTACTTTGCACATATTCCAAATTCCAGACGCGGATTTCCTTGGAACGCTTAGACAATTTTTTAAAGAAGTATCCATTTCATCTCTTCGGATTTAACACGGTTTGTTAAGTTGGATGGCCACGGTGTCCATCACATCGCGTGCCTCGTGAGGATTTTATATTTAGAACCGTTATTTTTCAATATACAGGAGTGGAAACTAAAATCTTCGGGGCTTATCGTAGTGTATGAAGCATATACAGTCGGATCGTAATTGCGGTACCTCGTACATATACGTCAGTTCTTAAGTTCAATAGCGATCGGCCTTGATACAAGTCAGTCGCGATTAGTTAGTGGTACCGGGTGTACCGTCATGCTTTTTCCAGTTTTAGATCTAAACCAATATTTATTTTTATAATTCACATAATAGGGAGAAACCTGAGTTTAATTAATACAGGGATTCATATTAACATATCTACGAGCGCTTCATAAAATAAACAGCTGTATTCTACTGAAGAATCCTACTGCTTAAAATAAAAAATATTTGAAGTAAAAACAGGCTGAGGAAGTAAACGATCGTTTATCAGCATCTCATGTGAAGTAGTTGTGACAATGTAGTATGGGTAAAGTTGCTGTTGATGTAAAGCTCTCTATATCGTTTTACGCGAACCACCTACTTCTACGAATAATTTCCTCGTATTATTTTCAGGATTCTCAGTAATTTTATCGGGTACACCTTCTTCCAACTACGGTGTTCTGATGCTTCTTTGCACTCCAGAATTTACAGTTTTACGTTTAAAGAAGACGCTGCTGCATTGCCGCAAAAGTTCCTTTAGCTGGACGTCTTCGATTCGAAAATATTTCGATATAAAGCCGTTGAGCCAAATTAGAGTTGTCGTTTGCTCGCCCATACGTAAAATGCATCTCTGCCATTTCTTCGTTAGTAAACTATGTACATAACTTACTTTGAAAATGTGGAACTTTGTTGATGTTTGTCACTTAATTGTTAAGAAACAAAAAGGGATTCGATTTCAGCACATTTGAAAAATTTGGATAAACGGTTAAATGCATTAATTTTAATTTCAATGAGCTTTAGGTGTAGGAAGGGTGCCGTAAGGATCAAAGAGATTTTAAATATGCATCAAATGGGTAAAAAATATACAAGGTGTTCTATTTATTTTTTATCAAAGAATTCAAAAATGTAATAATATACAGGGAATCCCATTTAAAATAACAAATTTAAACATCGTACCAGAGAAACTATACACCCTGTATATTTCAACATAATTTTCCGTCATGGATTCTAAGCAACTTTCATTTCCAATATTTTTCCATTAAATGAATAGATAAACGGTAATTCACTGCATATGGATAGTTGCCGCGCAACAAGCCTGTTAGTTTGAGGCAAAGCTCATCTACATGAGTTTGCTAAGTCGATATGTAAGCTGAGGAATTTGGTATTTTCCACTAATTGGATGAACTTTCCCCCAACTCTTAAAGGTTGGCTACTGTTCGTTATCGATTCTCTTGTAGTTAAATTTATAAATACCGATTTGTCTTATGCTATTGGATGACAACCGTTTAACAAGCTTATTTATTTTTAGCCGCATTGTAGATGTAAGATTGTACCTGCTTGCAGAAAACCGTCAGTAACTGGTTAAAACTCTGTTCCGGATAATATGAATGTTTTTTGAAATAATTTTAGAAACTGTGACCATCTGTCTCCACCAGTTAACTACTAAAGCTTTTCAAATTTTGAAGGTTCAAATTTATTTTTGGTATTATTTTACATGGAGGTCGATATGTACTTTCTCCCAAGTAGTAATTTTCCAATTTATTACATTTGACGTCAATGTAAAGAACATATTATCACCTTAAACTGCATGAAGTATTTCCTCGCTTCCTAAAGCGTTTACCACGATACCGCGTGGATTTCCGTAGCGGTAACCTCATTAGTTGCTTGTGGTTTAACGCGCTGCTAATTGGTGAGATTTTTGTAAATTCCCATTTTTCCATTTTACAATTTCACGTACCGAAAGAGCGTTGACATAACGATTAAGATTGCTCCTTAATGATGGAATGAGTCATCTTCGTGTGTATTTCGCCGCTTATCTGTGCGAAAGCCAACGACTAATAGCGGCAACAACCAATAACATAACATTAGAAAACTCACGTAGGATCTTGCCGATTGAACGGGAACGATGAAAAGTACCCGTGAACAAGCCGCAAACGTAATTTTATCTGGGAACGCACGTTACACATTATACATTGCACACAGATCCCTTGTCGTATGGTATATAAACAAGTGATATTCTCAAAACGTGACTTCAGTCGTTTTCTATACTTCGACGCGTTTCGGAATTTTTGTTTTGTGTTCCCGACGTCGTTCTTTTATTTCGTTGCGGTATAAATCTATAATAGACTGCGTGTTCTTTCTGTATGCATCAAGCAAACACTGATGTGAAAAGAATTTCTTACGATTTTGTGTTTGGAAGTTTGCTGTATATAGTTAGAGAAGATACTTTTGAGTTTTTATCTTTGAGTATATCATTGAATAATAAGAAAATTATTTTATCTTGTGGGAGACTTTAAATAATCAAAAATGAGTGGCTGTCCTCGTAACAATAAAGAACGCGCTCTTTGCTTAAGGAACTACGCCAACCACGACAAGAACGTTTACGATAATCTGGTTCATAGCAAAAACAAAGGGGTAAGTTGGAACTTCTACGACTTTTTGAAAACTGAAAAACATTAATTTTTCAATATGGATTAATTTCTTGATTTTATCAACCCTATCAGTGTGAACCGCGCAATTATCTTGTTGAAAAATAAATTTATTCATTTTTTTAACACGTTTTTAAGCGGTTTATCCATTGCTTTAGTTCATTTTTAGTTTTATACATCAAACTTTTTTTCAACCAAACTGCGTTGCTATATTTTGCATTTACAGCGTGTTCAAATTATTCGGAATAAAATTTCTACACCAGCTACAATATGTAGTGTAGTTACATGAAAATATATTTTACTTAAAAGTCATTTGGCACGATCGCAGAATTGTAACAACAATAATTCATGCCTTCACATCTCATAACAGCTTTCGTCAATTACAGGGGGCGTCATTCGGTCATGAATAGAGACGACAAAGGCAGATGAAATTACTATTTTTTTTGCAGCGACTAAACAGACTCGTGTTTTGTCGATTCTCGGGGAAACAAGTAGGCAACACGAACCCTTTATGAGACGAATAGACACGAGTCTGTCTAGTCGCTGCAAAAAAAATAGTAATTTCATCTGCCTTGCTCATCTCTAGTCATGAGGTATTATTGCGCTTGCCCTCGTAGAGCGTCTTAAGACATTCACCCTCACCATTCGCTAAATTTGGAGTAAGGAAAACTGCAGAAAACCTTACTGAAGGTTGCGAGCCCGAGGTTCGAACGAGCTGTTTTTTCTCGTTATAACTTTTATGGAAACTCTTTTAGTGCTTACTTCGAAAGTTTCGGTTGAAGCAAAGATATTTATAAAAGCCTTTCAATCTCTGGTAGTATTCTCACTTGTTGAAAAAGGCATCGTCATCGCACTTTTGCTTCTGCATGCGGTTCTTATTCGTAGCGAAAAGAATAATTGACACTATTTTCGTCCCTATCCTATCGTTACCGTTATTAGTATTAATTTTATTCAATTTTCCTTGACATCTGCATGCGTACGTGATATTATTATATCTTTGCCATTCGACCCTCTCATATATACGAACAGAAAATATTTCATTATATACTTTCCCACATAACACAAGCACCCTTGCAATATTTGACCCCCAAAACGGTAGTAAATGATACTTATAAAGTTCTTATTGTATCCCAGTTCCATATATGTACGATGTACATACCGGAATAACCAAAGTTCTTCGAAAATAAAGCACAATAACGTACGCTTCAGGCGGTTGTTATTACGAAACATTTATTTTTATCACCACTGGAGAATTTGAATAAGACGCAAAGGGGGTCGGTTAAATGGGAAATTCCTTGGATATAAGTGTTTTCCTTTTCGAAAACTATGTAATTATCTTCTACAAGTATGGATGTTGTTTACGTTCAGGGCGTTGTTACGATTTACGTGCGTATACATATATATATATAAATATATATATATATATAAATGCTTTGTTGTGGAAATTGTTAATTTTAAGCTTAGCCAAATGCGCCTCCTTAGATAAAGAGAAACTATCCGACACAGCTAATATGCCGAACGGCTAAGCTTTAAATTAAAAAACCTGTACGAACAATAACTCACAAACGGAAAGAAGTCACGTCCAGCATTATTTATAGACACAAAGATGAATTGTTAGATGTTATAGCGAGACGTTAAAAAATCGGAATATCCTATTGACGGTTTTTACGTGACCAATAAGTTAATTGCGTAATTTCTGCCAGGTACAACTGAGTTGATGTATGCAAAAGATGTTTGGTTAATATTTATTTAACAACTGCGGTTTGGAGAGGTGAACATTGATAGAAGGCTTAGGTAATTAAGAAATACACCAAGAAACCACAATTCAGGAAACGGACACGATAATAAGAAATACGGATTTTCACGCGCAACGTATTAAAACTTACACGTACTTCTTCTTATCCAACAATATATAAAAGAAAATATACTGGAAAATTCTTCAATTAACTAATGCTTCCGGTTTTACCGGAAGTAGCTGTTAACACCCGATATCTTATTACATTTTTGAATTCGTAGTTCACTTTTCAAGGTTTGTTTGTTAACACTTGTCTTAGACATTTCGTCATATTTTTTTGAATTCGAGAAAGTGAAGAGATTTTGCATATTGCTATTAGCCGATCGTTGACATTTGAACAGCATTGTATACGAAATCCTTTTGTGAACTTTCCTCATGCAAAAACAGCATTTATTATACATTTACCACGAAATTGCGAACATGTGTAACAAGTTTATGTATAAATTGCGTGAAGTATGACAGCTTTATGTGTAGTTTCCGATAAATTTACAATACGCTATAGGTTAATGTTATTTTCCCATGTTGTGGGGAAAATAAGTCACAATACCAAGCGATTTCGGTTACTTACAAGGTCAGGTATTCCTTACGCAGAATAATGTTACAATGAAAAATTAAAAAGCCAACGTTGAAATTCTCACGTATAATAAAAAAGAACTTCATAATGATTTTCATGATGTCAGTGATCTTCATTATAAACGCAATTTTTCTTTGAAAGGTCAAATCATATGTTGGTCTACATGAATAGGGTCATGTATCGGCGGGACGCGTTTAATATTTTTTCTCATCTATATGTTAATCTGGGCGATGAAAAAGCTAAGCCGGAGAGCTTAGGCAATCGCCTAGAATTTGTTTTTTTTTAAAAGCTAGGATACCCTCCTTTTCCTTTTTTGAAGCTGACGTAATTAGAAGGAAAGCCGATTCATTTCGGTGTAGGGGAATTTTGTATTCATCCAATTTTTCTTTTTGTTCCCTTTGATGGACGGATTTGTTGGAATGAAATTTCAGTTTTGCTACAGCCATTTAGAAGTTGTAACGCCTGGAACTTTATGAGTTGGAAATACATATATATATATATATATATATAAAAATATCATTTTAAACAACAGTACTCATAGAACAAAGTGACACAAGAGATTCTGATAATATTCTCTTACGATTTATTAATTGGGGTAAAAAAAAAAAAAACTAAAATAACCAAAGTGTTTACAAACTGAGCTTTTTGTTGGTGATTAATTAGAAAAAAAATTCATTGTAAGATTTCTCCCTTTTTTGGCACGTTTTTGAATGTTTTAGAAAATTATAAAACCTCTTCGTATTCCGAATGTTTAGGGACTATAAATGGTAATAAATGTAAATTTTAAAATTACCTCAAAAGGTAATTTTAAAATTTTCTCGGATTAACTAAAAACCAGCATACTTCAATAGTCTGCTCTCTGTTGGACCTTCTTTCTTATTTCTACAAGAAGATAATTTAACTAAGAATCCATATAACTCAATGTATCCTGCTTTATAATAGATTCCAATACATTAAACATTCCTTTGAATGAATAAATCATATACTCGCACAATGGGTACTGAAACACATCACTGTCGCCTTTACTACAACAAATCACTAACATTGGATATACGTTTCGATAACCAAGCAATTACTGCTGAAGGTGATAGCTTACCTATCCAAACGTGCATCCAGTAGTGAAATGTTATGTTAAGGGTGATAGTGAAGCGTTTCACTTTTATTTGAATGTTAAAATATATTTTGTTTAATTCTATTTGCGAAACTGTTAGTTATTTAGAAGAAACAGTTGTGTGTTCCTTTAAAGGATTTTATTTCTGTAAGTCTGAATCTGAAATTATATTTTGTGCTGGTCCTGGTCTTGAGATGAAACACGTAAAATTGTGTCACAAAATCGAGAGCAATTACTCGCGAATGTTAAAATTACCGCATTTATAATCGCTGTTACAAATAGTGCCATAGTGATGCTTTTCCGACGCCTCCGTCGATTTTGCAGCTGCCTATAGAGCCGGGGCCCTATTTGTGGTTTTCCTGTCCCCGAAATCTTAATGGGTAATTACATCTCCAACCACCGATAATTCCGGAGAAACATTTCACATTTTGGCTCATTTTTCTTCAAATCTTCAATTCTCATATTTATGATTCTCTAATTAAACGTCACTTTAGCCGATACTGACTAGTGTCAATTCATTAAACGCTAGATCGTGGTAGCAGCAAATACATTGACACAAAAGTATCGGCACACTTCGCAAGACACAAGCTCAATTAATTAATTCGACAGCTGTTTCGAGGAATGCCTCAATCCCCATTTTCCAACCGTTCACCGAAGTGTGATATAATTTTATTGTAAGAATGTTAAATATCACTAAAATAAAAGTGTAAAGTTGTTGGCCATGGTTGACTTTAAACAAAAGCAGACGAGGGAAGAGACGCCAAGACAATTGAAGTTTCCTAGCTTGAGTTTTGTTTGAGAAAAGACGTGTTGTATTTGAAGTTACTTTAAATTTCTTCGTAGTAGCTAGAGGTGAGGGGGCAGCAAGTATGTATGTAGGCGTATATGGCGTATACTTTGCCCTTTTTCGCTCAACCCCTACTTTGTAAGAGTGGTAGGGGTGGCAACGAAATCTTATCTGCGCTTGGTTTATAGACCTACAGAAGACGCATTTAGCGATATACGCAATAAAAGTAAAATCCAGAAATCCGAAATTTCGGGGGTAGCTTTCACCTCGTAAATGTAAAACTCCGTTTTAAACGGAAAGCGGCCTTTTACAATACTCAAAGGATTCTGCAGATCTGCCAAGTTTCAATCCGATTGGTGATTATCACCTTGGCACTTTCCCATGTTACTGGTACAACATTTTTTCCTGTTTAGAAACATAATTTTTGCAATAAAGTGAAAACTAAACAAAACAAGTCAGTACATTGTCTCTCACGTCTGAAAATTTAAAACGAACGGTGCTATATGGCAACTATATATGCTTGGAATATTTAAACGATCATTACCAAGTGAATTTTTTCCTTGATTATGTGTCACTTCGTTTAATTCTTTTGTAATTGTTCCGCATTGATCTGCATTTATAAGAATGAATCTCCGTACAATCAACTTTCATGTCTTCACCGACTCTTTCTTACGACCAATCACCTTTGTATCTTACCGCCCAACTGGGATCGCCAATTAAACACGTACGAACTAATTAATAACTTCATCATTATTCCCCGGTTCCCTAGGTTCGATTGTGATGCAAATCCGTGCAGTAGGCACTCGCCAATAGACGACACAGCTCCAATTATAAACCATACTTTCGTTGTCGTCGTCTCTTTGTGCAACTAGGACATGCTGATGCTGCCGTCGACTTATTTGCCGAATTTGCAATTCACGTTCGTCATCCACGAAGCTTTGTTATAAAAGATTCATCTATTTTCCCAGCCATTCGGGTCCCCGAATTTATATTTCCAGCAGATGTCTCCATTCGCAAATGGAGTTGTCTCGTGGTGTAGTTCCATCGACAGATTGCGTTTGCTTCGATGACGCAGTGGTTTTGGCTATGTAGGCGTAGGTACATGGTGTGTTAAAATAGTTCCTCGACAATTGTTACAGGGCGTTACAATGCAGAAAATATTTTTTTGATTACCATTTACAATACTGATCGCAGAAGTAAGTAGATTTTTTTTGATGATTTTGGATCTGTTAATTTTCTGATGAATTGTGTAATCCATTTTTTAAATTTTAAAAGAATAGGTCACAATCCCATGTAAGACCGTGATTGTGCCTAATAGGACAAATAGTTCATTATTTATGGACACGTCTGTTTGTTTTACTTTCCGAAATGGTCTGAGGAATACATTATTAAAATTTCTAATAGGTCACCCCGTGCTGTATGTATCTGCACGTTACATACGTAGTATGTTACTACCAAAAAACGAATCTCCTCTTTCTCCTGGACATTGATTAGCAATCAGATAGGGCGGTTGTCGGATGATCAGAGGAATTGGTTAGCGAGAAAAACGAGTTTCAAATTGGTAATTTTAATTGCGTTAGTTTGAGAACACTTTCGCAACTGACGGTGCAGGACGAGATTCCTTGGTAACGACCTTTTTTTTTTCCAATTTGCTTCTTGTAATGACCGTTGGAGTGTTTGGTAATTTAGATTTTTATAAATCCCTTCGATCCTCGTTCTAATGATTTTATTTAAAATTGATGTCCCCTTTTGAAAAAAGAGAAGGTCGCACGTCTAGAAGATGTAATAAATAAACTATTATTTGCTCAATTTAAGAAATGAAGCTGAAAGTTTGTAACACCAACATTACCTTGTTATTCTATAATATCCAAATTAATCTGAAGTAAAAGTATAAGAAATTAACATTAATATTTTTAGCAGCGGTTACGTTGTATAAACTCTAATTTTTTCAACTTAATTAAACCGTGTTTTCCATCTCCTCAAACACCGAACTTGTTTGCTCATCTACCTATTTAGCATGCAGAATACTCAAACCAATTCATTTCAAGCGCCAAACAAGTCCTAATTCAAACAGGACAGATACAAACAAATGTATGTCCATAACAAACTATCCGGCTTCATACGTTTACCTGGTAAAATGTGTATTTAACGAATGCAAGAGGTTGTTAAAGCATACATGGCAGACCAGTTTCACGGTTAACGTCTCCCGTAGCTAAAATATAGCCGCGGTATTGTAGGCCATCTCCCTATTATGGAATACGATGTGTATATGTACAGGTTGTTAGAGGTAAGCTTAGCCAATATCATAAGGGATTCCGCTAAGACTTGGAATTAGTTAAATATAATTTTAATAGCATTTTTTTTTATACATCTTATTGTTTTTAAACGTTCAATTATTAGCAACATAGTAATGGAATGTGGTATTAAACCAATTACGCGCTGAATTTTTTTATTTGTGGTGTTTTTCACAAAAGTACAAAGTGCCCTAAAGAAGTAGCGTTTTTTCGATCAGGTGCTTTATTTTTAATTTTAGTGGAAAATGTTCTGAATAAAAGTTATTTGGTTCAAAGTGATGCACAACCTATAAATATTTTCGACCTTATAGAGTGTCTGGAAAGTAGATGAACATGTATTTATTTTATTTTTTAAATGGATCCTTATTATTATTTCATTTTCGGATTTTACGCTACGGTCTACAGAATGAGTTAGAAGGAATGGACAAAACTCCAGGAGTGTATTGTACACGTGACGATAATGTAAAAAAAAAACTATATTCTTACCTGATTTTCATTTGTTTTCAAATTATAGCGCTATTAAAAAATCTTGATTAACATTAAGAAACACGCGATTTGCAATTGCCAAGGCGATAATTCTGCAACCGGAAGAAAAACGAATCCAGTAATTAGTAGTTCTTGAGAATCTACCTCTATAGAATTTATTGGCTACACTCTACACCAACAATCCGTACGCGCTCTTCCATATTGTAATGATCTAGCGCTTGCGGTGACAAGGGGAAGACAAGACATGTAACACACGTACACCTACACATCAGCATCGCTATTATTCGCGCTTATCAACGTACTATATCTAGAAACACATATTACAAGCAAAGAATATGCATATATAGATATACAACATGTATATTTCGTTCTAGCTACCGGCGAATTTAGCTACACCATAATTCGAGGCATATAATATGCGTTTAATGCAATGCAAACAGATATTTATCTACGTTTTCCCTCCCGGAACGCTTGAGTGGTGTGCGGTTGAGTGCTTCACCAAACAATTTTTTCTCGTTCGTTCCAATGACGGCAGCGGTTTCCGGAGTTAACGGATATTATTCCTTTTCTCTTCTCTTTACTTAGATATACGCGCATTTAACTTCTTTGTGGGTCAAAAGAAAAGCCGCGATGAAAACCGAAGAAAGATGGCGCGAAATATGCTAAATCCTTTGCATGACCACATGGTCATAGACGATGACGTTCTCGTACATATCGGTGTGGATGCGAAGTCTCGTGCTATTGCTTCCAGGTGGAACCGCCGGATCCACACAGACTACCTTCCTATCGTACCGGTTCTGGAATTGCAGGCCTTTCTTAGGGTCGATGATCACCTGAAATAATCATTGGGAATTAGGAGTGTTTTCGCGTGGAGGAAACATCAGATGTTCACCATTTTAAAAGTTAAACGATATTTTTTTGTATTTGTAATAATAAGTAGCTTATTCTTGCTGCAGTGTACTCGTGCTCTCGTGGAAATGGCCGACCAAGCCGTTCTCCTATTATTGAGTATGAAAAATTACACTATTGCCTACTTATTACTAAAATGACAGCGATGTAAGTAGGTATTTGTATATTAACGCTTGAAACGGTCAGATATTTATCGTGATTTATTTTTTGCATTTGTAAACATGAGTTCCGACGGTGATTCCTAAGTTATTGTACAGGAAGCGCTGCATTAAATCTTCCGACAAAATCAAGGATAACATATGGCAATAAATAAGAGCTTCAACAATGTCAAGAAAATCGATGATGACGCTATTTCGACATATTTTTCATTTGCAAGTGAAAGTTTTAAATCGACTTATTGGACAAAATATTTGATGTGAATTGCGCTCTGCCTAAAAGAAGATGTCGACATAAAAACCGAAGCTTATAAGTTTCTTAAAAAAGCAAGCTATTAACTATAAACTGAAGAAGCAAAACATTTAGCGGGGAAGATGTTCAGGAGCTCTTCATGAAATATATTTATTAAAGAAGGTAAACATACGTCTTATTATTAGAATTGATTTATTCTTTTTTGAGATTGCTTTAGTTGTGGCAATTTGTGGAGTATGTCGTGTGAAGATCATATTAACAATTAATATTCTGGACACGAAAACGCATGTTACCCAAACTTTCGTGGTAACCAACCATAGGATTAAGAGAATTCATTTAATGGATTTATATGTCGTCACGAATGATGAAAAGTGGATAATCAATGACAAGAATATGCGAAAAAGGCCATGATCGAAGCGTGTCTGTGGCTAAGCACTCACTGATGATCAGGACGTGTTTAATGGGATCGGAAAGATATGGTACATCACGAGCTGCTGGCCGTGGAGGCCTACGTTGCTATTTCAATTCCTAGCATATCAACAATTTCGAAATTGCTTAATAAATTCGAGAAATACAGTGGTGTAACAGTGAAAGAAAGCAATGAAGGCAATAATAATAATAGAAGACGTCATAACGAAGTGAATGAAGAAAAGGTGCTAGCTATGATACATTTCAGTCTTATGCCGTAAATTTATGAAAAGAGAATGTAATGCCATAAGTGGTAGTAAAAATCTGTCCATATATCTTATAATGTTGCTGAGTATCTTAAATTACTCGAACCATCTAGTTACACTCCCCGGCAAAGACTTAGACGCGGTAAGATGTTTTACGGGTTTTAAGGGTTACAACATTTCTTTGCGAAACTAGCAAGATATCTAATTAAGTTTTTATTCGTAAAAGTAAAATAAACCTAACAATATCTCCTCCAGTAATATATGAACTAAATAATAAATTATTACTCCAATGTTTAAACAAATTCTGCGACAAAAATTTAGACGCTCTGTTGCAAATGCAAAAGAAAAATCAACAAATGAGTGATCTGTAATGCGTAGATCCTCCATTGTTCTTAATCACTTCCAATAGTCTGTTAATAGATTTATATAAATTTAACATATAATTTTGAGGGATATTCTGCCATTTAGTCACTATTGAAGTTTTCAGTTCCTGTACCGTGAAATATTGACGGCCTCCGCTATAAACGCGACGTGCCAATTCACCCCACATGTTTTCAATAATGTTTAATAAAGTGTTCAATAAAGTCTGGTGTAAACCGTAAAGTTTTTTTTTCTCTTTAAACCATTCAGTAATGGTTTGTGCTTTATGAATTGGCGCGTTATCTTGCTGAAAAAAATTGAGCCAGATCCATTGGTTACCAAAACGTAGAAGATTGTCACGCAATAAGTCTTTATACGTCACAGATGGCATTTTGTTCGTGCAAAACACTATCTCACTTTTATGGCGAAATCCAATCGCTGCCCATATCATCACAGATCCACTCCCTAATTGTCTGGTCATTTTCACTTTTGGTTCCTGTCTCAGATCATGATAATAATGCGAGTACCCATCTGGTCCGTCCAAATTAAAACGTTTCTCATCGGAAAATATAACTTTTTCCCGTTGTTTCTTCCAGGATACGCGTTCTTCAGCAAATCTCAACCTCGCTTCTTTGTGTTTCGCCGAAAGTGGCGGTTTTCTCAACATTTTCTTCCGTGATATTACCGGTGACGCCTTTAAAATCCTTTGAACATTACCCACGTGCGTTTGTACCCCCGCCTGTTCTGCAATAACTCTCGCCGACGCAGAAGAACTGGATACACACCGCAATATCATGCGTTTATCCCGCTCACTTACAGCTTTCGGTCGCCCCTGGCCTTTTGATTTGCCGTAATTTTCCGGATCTTTTAAGAAATTTCTAACCTTCTTCGTAACCGACGAGCAATTTCCTTTTTACTAACACCATCCTGGTGCCAGGCTAGAACTTTACCCCTTTCTATCAAGGATAATTGCTTTTTTCTACCCATACTGCGAACACTTTATAAAATATAATTTCTCGTGGTGAAATGTGTACACTTTACCAGCACAACCGCTGCATATAAAGAGGAGTATCAAATTAAACCATTTTTGCTTATATTAATGTAATAAATGCGCAGGGTCTAGATTTTTGTCGCATTTAAACTTCCTTTTTTGGTCTGGGAAAATCTCAATTACCCCTCATAAAGCAATAAATACCCAGAAATATCTATAAATGGACTATTTACATAACAAGTATTAATAACCCTCATTTACATTTTATATAATGTCTATAAACTTTATTTCGTAAATAGAAACGATACCGCGTCTATGTTTTTGTCGGGTAGTGTAGATTGGACGCTGTTTTCCAAGAACATCCGCGTCTTTTCTGGAAGATGCTGGTAACGATATTTTAAGTTTGAAAAAGCACGGAGGCTGGAAATCTTCTGCTAAAAGATATTTAGAAGGTTCTATCTGATAAAATGTTAAAGTTACTCATCAAATCATGAGAGAAGAGCGGAACAACACACACTAAATTTCTCATCAAAATTTTGCTTTTCTTAAACTTTTAATAATACGACAAATTGTACAAATAATGTAAATAAGAAATAAATAAATGATGTTTAAATCGTTGTTCCTTGGTTCTTTGCTGTACCCCTTTTTTTTTTAAGCAATAGCAGTAATGTACCATCGTTCCCTACGAATTTGCGAAACATACCTTGGAACCTGGAACCGACACCTATTGCTTTACCTTCACTAAGCTTCTAATTAATCGATAGGATGCAATGCTAATAGACCTATACACCTTACAAACTAATTATGTAGGTCGAAGCTTACGTCTTTAACCTACTAAGTTCTATATCCGATTACATTCTTTGTTATACGTCCCGGTAATACGTACCGTACGTATAGTAGGTATGTAGGTACTGCTCAATTTCGCCACCACTTAGCTAACTACAATTAGCATCAGTGTAGTAGAGTGGGGCGCTATGCGATATCTTACGAAATGCAACGTGCATTATTTCCCGTCGGTTATGACTGCATTAGCGTTAGAGCTTCGAAGCTGCAGCCTAACAATTACGTATACACGTATGTAATATACTCGCTTCGAACAAAGTTTCAAGTTTATCGAATTGCGGGGAAAAGTAGGAATTAATAGATTTCCAAATTTAATTGGCGGGACTGGATTTCCGGAGGTTAGTCGCTATATATTTAACGAGGTCAACTAGGTTTGGATTTGGAAGGGCGCTTGGTGTTCATTAATAAATCAACTTCTTTAATACCTAAAAGGAGAATCGATTTTGATTTCATTGTATTGTAGCGATTGTGTTGGAAATGAAATGCTTCTCCTCGAATTATATATTATAAGAAAATATACGGTTTATACTATTGGTTGCCGGGCTGGAACCGCGGAACACCCTTATGGGACATCTTCAAGCCTATTACTATAGTAACAGCATGGTGGGCGGAATAGAGCGGAAAAGTTGGGTTATCCACTTATAATGTTGCCATCTCCGCGATTTAAATGGTTGGGATGAAGATTTTGCAGATTCACGGATTTTTCTACTATAACAGTGAAGGTTGGGATTCGGTCGTCAGTGCTGCCAATTCAAATGCTGACAACGAAGACATGGTGTACCATGAGTTCGTACCACTGGGACAAAGTGTTAATGCTGTTTATTACGTAGAGCTTCTAACATTTTTGCGTAATAAAGTGCGACGGCTAAATTCATAAAAATGGTGTACAGCATGCACTGGAGGAACTGCGTTTATGGAGATGATGGGTACATAACTAGTAAGTAAATTCTGGACGGATTTCGAAATATTCCTGGTACTACTTCGTACTTGATATCCTGCTGACTGCGCCATAATAATTTTAATCCGACCTAAGATCACCTTAAAGTTTTCCTTGGATTCGGTTTTAAACGAAGTGGTTTCCCACCTCGTTTAATGAAGGTGCGATTCGATTACACATTAATTCAGATCATTCTACATACTTATCAACCGAAAGCTACGTTAACGTACATACATAACGGAAGAAGTAAATCCGAAATCAAGTTACACACGATTAAATTTTCTCTGGTGTCCACGCTTACCAACCTATTACTAGGAGAGCAAACCTTCATACTACAAGTGTCAAAGGGAGGAAATTTCTAAAGCTTAAGAGGGAAATTGAAATGGATATTTATGCTACCCGAGAAACATGACGACACGATCCCGATATTTTACAGCTCCCTCTCCTTCTTTCTTAACTTCTTCCTCTTCCATCTCGTTCGGTTTTCTAAGATTGCCATATTAAATAATCAAATAAATATAACCGCCAAGCATTTGTATACTTACCTACCGTGATAGGTTAGGTAACAAGTTTAAATTGATCAAGCGAGATTAAATTGCGTTGCTATTGATGCGTTTTCGTGGTAAATTCGATTTTGCGATGCCGTAAGTTTAATTTCATTTAAGCCGAAGATTCTTTTCCTTATATTGTTAAGAACTTAATAGCTGATGAATTCTTGCAAGTTCATGGAACTCTAAAGTTTTATATCTTTTTTGATTTGGAAGCACTTTACCAATATGTGCACGAAGTTACATTTTTAATCTAGAAAAATTATCATTGTTCACATTTTCTACCTGTTTTGGGCGGATTTGTAGCATAAAAATTTTATTTTGTCCTCATTTCATTTTCGGGACGAAAAGAGTACAAAAAGGCAGTTTCTACGGTTCAAATCGGCACAAAACGGGCACAAAATGTTGGAATTTTCAAATTTTAAAACATTGAAAGTGCGTTGATCAACTTCACACATCTCTTTACAATTTCTCATTTCTTTTTTATATCAGCATTATTCCACCCAAGTCCCTCCAAATCCGTCTCATAACGAGCCTTATTACTCTTCTTTCGCCAACGGATTTCGTTTTTTTTTAAGCTATCGCTTTTATTTTTAGGCGCTGTTGTTGTGTGAGTGCTGAAAAAATGCAGAACGTGTTTTATCATCATCTATGCGTCAAATTCGCTTTTGAAATGAAAGCCATCCCCTTTCCGATCTGTTTCCCAGCTTTAAAGCCTTAACAGCTAATGGATATTTATTGCCTATCAAGACTAACGTAAAAGGCGAATGATTTAGATTTTGATAAGCTCTAATTAAGGCGTAAATCTTTTCAGCTTTCGTTTAATGTTGCCGTCAAAACGAAAAAACTAAAAGCGTAAAAGATAAGTTTTAATTATCGGTGAAGTCTCATTAAAGATTCGATTAAGGAGAGCTTAATTTAGCTGCATATAGCATAGTTTGAATAGCTTAACTTGTTAAAGTTATCAATTCCTATACTAGGGTGTGAAATATTTTGCGAAGTCAACTTTATTTTAATTAATGAACGTGATGTAATAGCGAAAAAAGGTAAATATGAATTATCTACTTGTTATCTTACAAAAATAATAATATTTTCGAAAAGGAACAAATTTTTCCCATTTCTAGTCGGTAATAGCCCGCGACAACAGCTTTCAATTTTGATGTGCGTTCGACCAAAACTACACGCATAACTAAATAACGATAGACCCGGCAGAGAATTTAGGGAAGCTTCACATCTTGTCCATTTGGCGACTGAAGATCGTAAACAGTACGCCTCTACGTGTTCTGCACTGTTGAATTGTTAAGCTTCCGCAATGGAGAGGATAAAGTGACAATTCAATTAAGCAGATCTTAACGAAGTTGACCAATAGATAACGGGATTCGATCGTATACCTCAGACCACCATTTTAATTACACTTTAAAAGAGATTGCGAAGGTCTTGGCGTTAAAGTTGGAATACTCTACTCTGTATACATAGGCGACGTGATCTTTCTTGAACTAGAAGAATTAGTTCTAGACGCGATAGAATTGAATTTTCTAAAGGAAATAAAAGTTCGCTGCGAAAGTTTAATGTTTACGTGTGATCGATTATCTTGAAAAAAAACCAGGTCTTCATTGTACATATTCACCATTTTGAGCATTTGGTGTTAGTAGATTTGAACGAAGAAATCTACTAATATATGCTGTTTATACCGGATGATTTTAAATATACGCGACAAACTTTAACTGAGAGATTTTGGACGGTGCGTATCTAAATTGGTGGATAGGCAGGCAGGTGGGGCCACTTCCATTGAAAATGTTGCAGTCGAATTGTCGCAGCTTTCAAAACAATTTGAAACATTCAAGTACTTTGGAACGCACAGCGATGAATTATTATAATTTCACTCAACATCCTTTGTCTTTATAACTAAGTCGTTTTGGATGTATCTTTATGATCAAAATAACCCAAGGAATCAGCCCTAAAAGCTTTTCGCAAAAAAGCTCTTTTGTTTATGCTCAGGTGATACCATTCATTTTATATTTTTGAGGAGATTGTAAAATATATTAAATTTGTTTTTAAATTTCCTTAATTAGCACTTTTTTTTCCAGCGCAAGGATCCTGAAAATTTAACACAATACCTTGTAATTTTTGGAGTCATTACATGCGCTTTTGTCTATCCTCCAATGGTAGTAACCCAAATCAGTTGGTCTTGGCCATAAACGTTGCAAACCTAAACAAAATACAAAAAAGTTATATAAAAAAAAGATTAACTACATCTTCTCAAATTTGAATACAAATTTGAGAAGAGGTCGTTACCTTTGAAGAATGGTTTCCAATCTTCATTCACCAACCGTTCTCCATAGTCTATGTAACCAGACACTTCAAAACCGGTCTTAGTGAAGTGTCTCAAAAAGATTATCGTCTGGAATATAATAGGTACAAAGTGTTGCGATTTTGTTCAAATAATCGAAAAAAAAACAGAGAACATTAGCGTATTAATCAAGAAAATTGATTTGTAAGTAACAAAAGTAACAAATATGAAGGAGATTCTTAGATCTTATTTCTAGTGCCCTTTAAAGAAAGTACTTTAGCAATAGCTTACAGTAGTAAAGGGTTCAAGTGAAGATTCTGCGGTTAGTTGAGCTTGTGAGCAATTTTTGAAATGTTAAATGTATGATATGCGACTTGGCATTCTACGGGATTGAGCCCGGTGGGAGTCGAACGCGCAGCGCCTAACTTTTTCACGGTCAGGGCAAGGCCTTCTTATTAGTGAGCCACCGTGTATTCCGAAATAAAGTGTAAGTGCAAGCTTTATTAATGTTATGTGTATTAAGCAATACCTTGTTAATTACAGAATAGATTTTGGTAATATTTCAATTATATAAATTCTTTAATGCTAGGAACGCATTTATATTTAAGCTTTATTCCTTTACAAGAAAGAAAATTTACGAATTTCAACATTAATATAAAAAAAATGTAGATCTAATCATTCCAACGGAAAAACCCCAAGCGTATCTAACTTTCCAAACCCACAGATATGCATACCATGCCTCTATTCGCGGCTATTATTTACCGATATGTGGCCAAGAAGGAACCGGGAAACCGCTCGGTTTTTTTATGCGTGGAGTGGTATCGGTTTTTACAGGCGTCGATAAGGTTTGACGGCAACAAGTAACGATCATAAAAAATCTACGGGAAACCGTTAAAAGTTTCCGGAAACACGTACCTTTTCCTAAAAGCTCGCGTATATGCATCTTGTAATTGTCACCGTTAAATATTGTATTCCTCTCGAGAGATATGCAATGTTTAATATTCCATACCTTTACGATGTTCGCACTATCTTCGCAGCTATTTTCTATCTCTTTATTCAAACGGAAATGCATCTTTTACGGTTCGGTAAGTAATAGAGGATGATACATAATGCATAGCACATATTTCAGAACGCTATAATAGAAACCAGTTCAACACTTGCATGAGTGACCTGGTAGTATAGGTAAGTATATAGATGCATGTTGCAGTAAACGTCAAACTAAAATGGAAATAACATCATAAACTCAAGATTAAATTTTGATAGGTTTTATCTACTTAATAGCTGAGGTAATAAAAATATTATACTTGTAATAACTTGCTTTGGTTAGAGCTAATTTTCCACTTTAACTAGCCTCAAGATTCAAGCTAGAAAGATCAACCTGTTAACTGACAGCAAGGAAGTAATATCAGCACTAAAACCGACCAATAGCGTGTAGTATGCTACTAGACCAGCCACGGAGCTCTATTCTTAGTTTTTAAGGCACACATCAACAGCATCATATTGATGAAAGCAATCAATAATTGCTATTTACCTTCAATTTTTTATAGTTTAATAATTCCTTTAGACACGGTATAAATAAAATAATTCCCGTGTTAGCAATTTAAATAATTATCCTTGCCCTTGCTCCCATAGTTTATTTTGAGTTTGATCTTCTAATTCGCTTATGTACCCGACAAAGAGGTTAATACATACGGTCACCTAATCATCAATTTAAATCCGTATTGTTTTATCCGCCCCAACCTTGTCCACCGCGTCATTTCCCCCTTATTCCCGGTAGAATAGAAATGATGCGCCCGATCCAGTTCCGAACTAAATGCGCCAATTGCTCTCGCGAACACATCCGCTGTCCCTCATATGTGCGCGTCTGCATGCGGTTCAAGCGTTGATGGCGCGGCCTGCGCCGTGCGGTTATCCGATACAAGACGTAACTCCGGAACTCCCGAACTGCAAGCAGCCTCATTTGCAATTTTGTGAACTAATTCGGTTACAATAACCTCGTTATGTTATGCGCGCGCGAGGGTGGGGTGATCAAATGTTGCCTTACAGAGGTGGGTAAAGTTTGGTCGGACTTCGGATCCCCAACATATCCTATGATGATGGAGTTAATAAATTCGCTGGGTAGAATGCGATTGTCGAGAGAAGTGCATCTAGAGTAGGGTGGAAAGGACAAATTGTGATGATTTTTGCATGGTTCCAATTTTTTCCAATTTTAGATAGTGAATGGTCAAAGACTGTTATTAATAATTAGGGAAATTTATTTTCAAAGCAAGGATGGGGGAGGATGTTAAAGTTTCTTATTCTTGTTGATGTTCTAGACTTATATGTAGTTTTCATTTCTTAACTGAGAAAAGATTAGTAAACCAATCAGGTCTTCTTGAGAATCGTCTGAAGTCAATTTTTATTTTGTCACCATAATAATGGCAAGGAACACACAATAATGGCAATATAACTCTATCCACACCACATAAAATTCTTTTTCCTGCCCAAAGGCCCGAGAAGACGGTGTTATTTAATGCTTTCTTATTCAAATAATAAAACTAGTTGCCATTGTTGTGACGATCATTTTAAGCTAACCAAATTTATAGCAGCTGTCAGCTTATTTTGATAGATTTGTAGTACTCTTTATTGTTTAGCAGATTCAATCAATTTAGCTTCTTCGGAATATGCAAAATAGATGAGTGAAGATTGCGAAGCATAGAATGGAAGCTAGCTTTACTTCATTTCGCAAATCTGTTTAAAACAAAACCTGAAGAGATATCTAAAAATCTAAATTCCAAAGGTCATTCAGGAAATAAATTGAAAAAAAAGGTCGTTACGAAGAAGGAATTTTCACCGTCAGTTGCGAAGGTGTTCTCAAATTAACGCAATTAGCCACCAATCTGAAATTCGTTTTTCTCGCAATCCAATTCCTCTCATCATCGAACCCTTTATTTGATGATTAATCAACGTCCGGGGAGTTAATATGGATGTGATGTATGTACATATGCTACAGTCGTTTATAATTGATCTGCGTTACGACAGCGCTGGTGCATAATCTCCATTCCAACTTTGAAGATGATTAATTTTCCTATTCCGGACGCAGATCAAAAAACGCCATAAGCAAAATAAATGTTGGAACTGGTATCCAAACTATCATGTGAGGCTAGGAAATCAGGAAATAATCCACAAACAGATAATCGATACATGAATTAACGCTAGCTTAACCTGACTATAGTTTATGTGTGCCTGTGCATTGTATCCAATTAGCAGCATTTCCACCGGCGAAATTGGATAATCCAGGCAACCATTACGCCTTGTTGAGTCATATGCAATTATGATCGAGCCAAACGGTCATAGATGCCTAATAATTGTAAACGACTATTGCACGTATACAACGTGTGTCAAAAAGTACACATCATATGGGATTTCTTTTGTTAAGGACTTTTATAAAATTGCAATAGTGCAAGTATGTTTGAGCACCTTTTAAGCGCAATTTATCTTCTGCCATATGCAGGATGAATATTTGAAATTGAAAGTAGTAAGAATCCTTATTTTTCAAAATATAGAGAAATTTTATTAAGGGAGGGAACGAGACCGATCACCCTTGGTATAGTAACTTGCAAGTATGAAATTTCTTGGAGCAAATTTTCAATGGTAACTGGACAGGACGTTTTTGAAACTATCAATGGCCAGCTCGACCCCGTAGCCGATCTCACTGAATTTCTTTGCTGTGGGGTTATTTAAAATTTAAGGTGACCGCTTCCGCAATCAACACCATCTTGAAAACGTTATTACCGAGCAGGCGGCATCAATACCAGAACGTTTCATAATGGACGCGTCAGCGACGTTTAGCGGAGAACCATTATCTGCGCGGAAACCGTATTTCTGTGTTATAGTTCAATATTGTAATAAGCTTTATCTATTTTTTCTTGCCAGCATTGACAGATTAAACCATTTTCCCAATAGAACTACCACTTATTCCTTCATAAGTTTCAATGCTACCAAATTACCGAATCCTTTAATGAAGAAATGTTTTAATTTCTTATGTGAAGGTGTAATTTCTAGCATACCAGAAATATATGATTTTTTTTCACGTAAATTTCAATAATCCTTCTATACCAATTACGAACACTTTAAGCAGATTAAGCAGCAAAAAGGCTGATCCGGAAAAAAAGATATACAAGGTTGCTGTTAATTCTGAACAACTTTTCTTAATAACATTTTGCTTTATTTTGATAAATAAGGGTATTTTAGTTTTGAGACTTTTTCAATGTTAAACGCCCAGCGTGCATACGGTAGAAGATAAATTACGTTTAGTGGGTGCCAAGTTGTTTTTAAAAGGTATTGAAACTTTTTGCATCACTACAATTTTATAAAAGACCATAACAAAAGAAATCCCATACCACGCGCACTTTATGACGCCCATTGTACACTGCTGTTCAGAAAAGTTCGGCCGGTTATTAAAAAACATGAAAAGGTTACAGAAACAAACGAAACTAAAAACAAAATGCAATTTTATTATATGTACAGGTAAAAAGGACAAAAATAAATAAATAAAAAGTTATTCTGGCCTAATATAATATACTGAACATTATTTTTTTTTTTTCGTCGAAAAAACCTCCTTTGCTGTTAGTGACCGCTCGAACTATTCTAGGCATTCTTTCGATAAGTTTTGTTAAAACGGATCGCGGAATATTAATCCATTCATGTTGCAGAATATTCCGTAAATGTTCTTGTGAAGTTGGGCATATTTTTCGGATCCTCCTGTCTAGTTCATCCCACAACAACTCTATCGGGTTCAAATCTGGGCTTTGTGGGGGCCATGTCATTACTTTCAGGGTGTGCTGTTCTTCTTGTTCCTTTAGATAGTTCTCACACACTAACGCAGTGTGTTTTGGGTCGTTGTCATGCATGAATGTAAAGTTACGGCCTATTATATGCAATCCTGATGGCACTGCATGATTCTGGAGTATTGTAAAATAATTTTCCTTCCTCATTACACCCTGCACTCTGCATAAATCTCCCGTCCTAGCAAAGGAGAAACATCCCCATACTAAAACAGAACTACGCCCTTGCTTCACTGTTGGCACAATATAGTCCAGGGTCATTTTTTCGGTTTTAGATCTTCGGACATAAACTCGTCCATTTTGCCGAAAAACCTCAAACTTTAACTCGTCACTCCAAAGCACGTGTTTCCAATCGTCTAACGACCAATCTAGATGAGAACGGGCCCACTGTAGCCGTTTTGCTCTGTTGCCCCGACGTAATAAGGGTTTTCGAATGGCAATGCGTCCATGAAGGTCCGCTTGTTGAAGTCGACGTTTTACCGTACTCGCCGAAACTTGTTCTTCACTGCCGCGATTGACTTCGGCTGCTATTTGTGGCGCTGTTAATTTTCTGTTGCGTTTGCTTAATAATACAATTCCCAAATCTTCAGCTTTTGTTGTTTTCGTAGATGCTCCGGGACGAACATGGTTTTCTATAGTTCCAATTGTCCGATATCGCTTTATGATGTCATTTACTGTTGAACTTCTCCTCTTTATTTTTTCAGCAATTTGTCGCCCTGAATATCTTTCTTCAAACAGCGTAATAATGCGTGAACGTTTTTCTACACTGGTAGGCTTGCCACGTGCCATTTTGAAGTAAATTCTCTTAAAACTTTCGCGCAAAAACGACAGATGCACACCAACGCACGTTTAACAGTAAAATGAAGCAAATTTATATCTTTACGCCTGTGATAAATAAACAAGAATGATACTGCGGTATATTACCTAAATGTATTGTTCGTTAATAATCCCCAAACCACCCGTTTCAAAAGATCGGTACTTCCGAGAAATTCTTGGAATGATAATAAAAGGGACTTTATTGTGGTTGTCGCAATATTTCTACTTTACATAATAATTTATGGCTTTAATGCCTTAGAAAAGAGTGTATGCTTAATATTTTTCTAATTTTATGTATTATTAATTATATACAGTGTGATATAATAGATTTTTATTGTATAACCGACCTTCACTGAACGGCAGTGTACATATGCATATTGTTTATGAATTCGGAGATTGTTTCAGGTAATATTGCAGAGTTATAATCATATAAATAAGATAGACAAATACCTCGATGTTTGGTTTTAAAGAAGATGAATTCGTTTTAAGTTTCGGTCGATGTCAACAGATTCTAATTTTCTAAAAATTTTTGTAAAATTAGACATTTACATCAACATGTTAAAAAGACTAAGTTTTGGAACTTTCACATTTTTATGTATTGGTTGAAACGACAAAATATTCAAAGGTCAAACAAACATAAAACTTGATACCACCATGTAGGCGTAAAATCATATTGCCGAAATTATTATCTGGGTATTATGTCATTTTAGCAATAAAATTTATGTATATTGAGGAACAGTGCACACTGCGAGAAAGAGAGGTTACGGTCTCTACAAGTCGCAGTTTATCGCAGTTAGAATTCGGTTATTCCGCTGTTACTTTTCGAGCTTTAAACCCTTCAACTTAACTTTGTTCTACATTTCATCCTAAGGTGTAACAATGTAACTTAATATTACAGTACTTGAGGTTATTTGAAACTGTGCAAGACACTTAATTAAATTTGATTTAGAGGTTTCAATTAATTTTCTTCCGGTTAACTCTTTGATAGTTTACTAATTTTAATAACTGGTCCCAAAACTATTTTCATAACTGCTTTTATGATTAAGCAAGGGTTTCTTCGAATTGTCGCATGTAATTTTTGATCGTAGCAGGCTAGAGGTTGTGAAACATACACACATAAGATGTTTCAGGAGAAAGAGAGAATATATTTAGGTGAAAGAAGAAAATTAAGAAATTCTTTTCGCTTAATTTTAATCTTAGCGTTTATTATAAACAAACAACGATATCTTGAAAAATATAGTTACTGGCAGACCGCATTTTTACTGCCTCTAATTAAGTATTCCACCGAAGCAGCTTAGAAGGTACATCGTATCTGGCAGCGACGTTTTTAGATATAAATCAGCGGGCTATATTGATTTGCAATGAACGCGTTGTGCCTCGAATAGTGCTCTACAAATCTGGAAGGTGTCATGGTAAAAATGTATTGTTCTTGTTGAATCGGCGATGCTACCGAATTGTTCCGACCACGATTGCTTATTATCCGGAGTAAGTTAATGCTCTTGGCGTTTTAGCAGTTTTGTTAGAAATTGTAGTTCGCAAATCACCAATGGCGCTTAAAACATCATTTATTTGTAAATGATATCTTTGTAGATGGTTAAGTTGCTTCACAGAAATATATTCATTCAATCCACGGAAAAATTAAAATTTATTTCAAGGGAATTCACATGTCCAATCCTACTCAAATTCATCAATTCTCGTTTCCTCCCCGTCTCATATGCTTTCACATAACGCGCGCATCGTCAACATATTAAATATCAGATTAAGAGAGCCATCCCGGTTAAAATAATTAATGATCAGCGAAGCCTGTCGGCTTACCCGCGATGATGTCGCTCTAACGAAGGAGCAAACTACTATCAACGCTGGTAAAATATTATTTAAACGGCCCTAGGAATGAACGCCTCTACCGAACCGGGTGACGACTAATTTAATGAATAAACGGACCCGTCGTCAAACCGGCAGCCCACTGCCGACGTCCCAAAGGCGTCACTTCGCGTGAAAAGGGAAGAACTGAGAGGTTTTGTTTTCGGCCCGCATAGCGCCAGGAAGATTGTGACATATTCTCTGTAAAGTGTAATCTGAAGCTTTCTAGACGTGTAAATGTTATGCGGATGCGCCTAACAATGCTAAGTCATTGCTTTTTCGATGAAATTCAGTTTTGTTCTTTAATATAGTCTTTTTAACCCAGATACGATCGACCGTGGAACTTAAAAATATGCGGTAGCTTTGTAGCACGTGGCTAATTCACACTTGTTATTTTGTGAAACAAATAAATTTGTTCTGATTCGACCTGGCCGTGCTATTGCCTCCAAACATGCTCTTATTGAGCAATTCATTTATACAACTGCAATTTTTGAGCATGATCAAGAGAAATCAAGAGATTTCTAACAAATTAAACATGAACCAAAATTGTTTTATTCCAACATCTTCATTTCTAAAATTAAGTAACTCACAGCTAACATTCCCAACCTATTAGGCCGTTCCCTTAGAGCCATCTCCAATATAAAAGGATCATTGATCTCCACATTCTCGCTGGCCAAAACGTACGGCTTGAAACTAGGATATAAGAATTCGCGCACAGCGGCTAGACGCTTCTCGAACGATTCCCTACTTAATGTCTCACCGGAAGACCTAATACGAAAGCAAAATGGACCTAGTGCACTTGGAATTTTGGTAAAAAGCATGTTACCTAAAACCCAATTCGGCTATGATCCTGCCCAGTTGGGAGCTTTGAAGATAGCAATGATCACGATTCGTCATCAACGAGTCTAAATATTCCTCGTAAGTGCGGAATTGTATTAGACGTCTGTCGGCTTCGACTTGGGCTGATGGGTTTGCGCACATGTTATCGACTGTAATTTAGCGAAATCCCAAGAAGAATAACTTTCCTAAACATTAAAGGTACCGCATCGAGATTTTACGCGAACATAATAAATTTCGACGGCACAAAAATTTTTGCTTGACGTAGCTATTTAAAGGGAATTTGACGTTTTGACATGTTATAAATTTTAATTCTTGACTGATTCTACGCATCATTCCTCATACTTAGGTGACGAATTAAGTTCGTCAGGTACAACAGAAATTAGGGAGGGTGCCGCACGCGAGTGCTCTGAGCTAGCTGCACATGTGAATGATTTCTCAGGCTTACCATGATGTATTAAAAACGCATCAAAGAATGCATAGAAACAATAACCAAACAACACACCGTATCTATTTACAATTTTTTTATTCACTGATTCGTGAAATAGCGAAACAAAAGAAAGAAAGTAATTTCCCGTTTTCCCAATGGGGTTTTTGTCTCTTTCTTTTAAATTCACTTTCCGCGTCATACCAAAGATAACCCACCTACACACTTGATCCAGACTCGAATTCTTTTTCCGCGAAAATCTTTTTTTTTTTTGGGAAGTTTATGCCCGTTATAAGATACCGGAAGCCTGTTTAAAGGCTCATATTTCTTTCTTTACACAGCTTCTTCGATATTCTCTTTTTTTATACATAATATTCGTTTTATCCGTTTTATTTCCAGAATTTAAAACAATGGAATATATGTACCGCAAAAAAGGACATAAAACATAGATCGCGGGGGATTGTTTTAGGGCAAATTGTTTGTGCATACGTATGTATGTTTGGGTAATAACAATTGCTGCAATACAACACACGATTAAAGATTAAATGAAATAATAACAGAAGCTACGCGGATGGAATCCTATCGATTCGAGTGGAAAAATGTATAAAACGGGTACGGTTTTTTAAACAAAAATATAGGAAGCTACACCATTTGACTTTGATTACATTTGTTGAAATATTATGAAGTAGGTGGATTAATTAATGCAATTGTTTGGGAAAGCGTATTTACTGCTATTGATTTTATGGAATTTATTTCCCGCATAAAATTTTAGTGGATGCAATAATGTATTCCTCAATAAAGTATGATGATTGCCGCGCGATTCACAATTTACCCTGTTTCTGTTAAACAATTGATCTTCATGCAATAGACCTACCCTTACCTTACTTTAGCGACCAATTGTTATTTTTGGGCGAAGGGCTTAAATACTATTTGAACTTGTCGCAGCATTGAAATGATTCATTTTTAAATGCAAAAATAAGTAACTTTAAGGGATAAAACTAAAGGAGCACATAATTAGCCAAATTCATTATGGCGTCAAATTATAGCCAAGATATACAAAACTCAATACGAATAACACACACCACCACAGTTACAAACTCTAGCATTCTACATGCAAACTAATTGGGAGAAAGCGTACAAATTAGTTACCGTCCACATATATCAAAGGGCCAAAAATTACTGAAATTGATAATGATAGATCATTAAAAATGCTCTGCTTTTTTTACTATGCTAGCTGAAAACCGGAAAAGCAGTAGTACATGTCGTAGCGCGTTTCTAACAATTTTCTATCACAGTAAACTTGAGTCCTAGTGCGAAATACGCTTGAAAGGATTATTAATTATTGCACCCGTAACATTATTATGAACATTTTTACAATTCATGGTACATAGTTTCCTCGAAAAATTACTTAACTCTATAAGCCTTTATATTCTATGCTTACCGCTAAAATTCCCAACCGATTTGAGCGTTCTCTCAAAGCCATCTCTTTGAGGAACGGATCCTCCGTATGTATCCCTTCACTAGCCAAGACATGAGGCTTGAATGTCGGATACAGGTATTCGATGACGGCCGCCAAGCGCGTTTCGAACTGCTCTCTGGTTAGAGTTTCGCCCGAACTCCTGAACACATTTGGGTTAATAGTTGACGCCATTGTGTTAGTTTAAAGTTATCTTACCTATAACCCAATTCGGCCAACTGCCTCGCTACGGAAGTACTCTGCAGATAACAATGGTCATTTTTGTTCACCAGCGAGTTAAGATAGTCTTCGTAGGTGGCGAACTCTACCAGTCGTTTGTCGGCTTCGATTTGAGGGGTTGCTGTCAATGGCGAGCTCATATGTGCTTAACAATTACGGATATTTAACATCAACAAAAAAAAGGTGTCGAAACACTTCCCCCAACCCGAAGAAACTTAAAAAAAAATTAAGAAACGTATATGATGCGGTGCGAGCGTAAAATGTCAACCGGAGAAAATATAAAAATAATTTGACGTAGAATAATAAATTGTTTAAATAAACATGGCATGACTGACTGGATTTTACCATCACCTTCCCATGTACAAACCTACAAAATTAATTTTAGTAAGAAAATATGTAGCTGACCAAATTTAGTAACACTTTTGAATCTACTTACACCAGAAAATTTTCAGTTGTATGAAATAAATGGGCAGCTTACACAAGAAAAAACGCTACAACAACGCTAACAACCGATTTAGAAATAAGAAATGAAACATTCCCATATGCCGTTTAATCTTAAAAACGCTCTTATATCTTCATTTCAGGACACAACATGCTCATCACAGGTCTGTCTCGGGAGTCTAATGAGCCAGTATGGTCGAAACTGTGCAATGCGAAGCACCTCCGAGGTCCTAGTTCAAGCCAAAGACTTTTTAGAGCAGTACTTCACATCGATAAGAAGGTAAGTCGGCTTGCAGATAACAAGAAAGTTCATTAGGGCGACGAAACATCTCTTTTAAAAGCAAGTTCCTCATTAGGCGGTTCATGTCTTAATTGTTCCAATGATACGTCTCTCTATCTCGCCTTGTTTCTCATTTTCAAAGGGTGAAAAGTTTTATTTTAAAATCACTTGGGGTGTTTTTTGAGGAATAAATTAACAGGAAGTATAACGTAGTTTTGAGGCCGCAAATGATAAAAGTGGGAATAGGAATTAACTACCGTGCAACATTGTAGGAACGAAAGATATCTTTATACGGGGATAGTTTAGTAGATGTAAAGGAATATTTATTCAATTAAGTCGGAGGACATTTTAATTAATCTATGCCACCTCATATTTTCATGGGGTGTCGCAACAATTGCAAATCTGAAATAAAGTCTTTTGTGGATTTTCTTCCTTTCAGCCTTCATGCATTGATATGTGTATATTTATACGAGGATTGCCTTTATAATTTTGCTTAAATCCGTGTAAAGGACACCGCAATGATATGTCGCCTGAAAATGAATTCCAACATTCATAGAGCTTAAACCCAAAGTTTATTCAAGATACGACAAACGATTTAGCCACAGCAAATTTTTAAATCACGTCATTCGAAAAATGCAACAGTGTCTCTTTGTTTCGGACAATGAAGCACCACACCCGTCGACATTTGCTCGCTGGTACTGCGAATTATAATGTGGACGTACCAGTCTCAACGACGATCCCGGAATAGGGCAACCAAAGAAAGCGATCACTCAGAAAAAAATATCGCTGCAGTGCGCCAACTGATTAACGAAGATGGACATGCAACATATCGCGAGGTTGAACCATCCTTATTGGTTTTAATGTAGTTGCTTTCCTGTTGGATCCCATATTTTTTAACTGAAGAACTGGTGTCCAGAAACTTTGAGCCGGTACAACAATGGAAGTTCAAAAAAAATTATTGTGAATAGTAACGAATCATGGATTTATTCTACCTAACCTAAAAATGAAGGGAAGCCAATAAAATCTATCCGTTCCCAAAGTTTGTCAAAGGAAATGGTCGAATCTTTTGTCTAAATTTCGTGTCATATTGCTACAACTCCTTTATTGAAGATTGAGGAACGGTTTATGTCGATTGATATGCAAGCATTTGTTTACCAGAGGTGATTGCCGAGTTGTTCGATTATTCTTCGTGCAGCCCTGACTCATGCTCTGAATCGTTAATATAAGCTTTAACTGCATTCGTACAATTAAGAAAAACAATGCTTATAACATCAGCTTATCGAAAATAAAGTTTCTGTTCGCAAGATTCTCGAACCTGTCCTAGAATTTAATCAAAACATGAGTCAAATTTACGCATCCTTTATTTTCAGCATTCAGGCACATCTAACGCTGTTAAAATGTCATTTGTCGACGTTCAGAACCGTGACTATTAAACCTCAATTAAGAGCAATGTACCTAGCTACCGGAGCTATGTCCGAAATTGTTAACAAACAAATAATTTCGCAGGGTTTATTACGCTAGCGAAGGTATTATTGTTGTGACTGCGTTTAGGCCCATTTCAGCTTTTCAGGTTCGTAAATAAAATTAGTTTCACCTGCTGTTTAATTATTTCGGGTTGTACCTTCGTTCCTAATTAATTCTCCACAATACCATGAGCCCTAATTGCTACATGAACAATTTACAAATGTATAGAAATCAGAGGCACTGTCTACATGGAACACATATATTTATATTTCAGAAAAATAGGCCTTCTACTGCCTTAAAATTACTTTAAAATATTCTTAAATTGAGCAGCAGTGCTGTAGCATAAATGTGCTTCTTTGTTAACTATCTCAAATCTCAACAATCATAAGTTTGTTTATTTAGCTAAGAATTTCTTGGCTAAATAAATAATTCGGTCAGAAAGTGCTCAACAACTCAGCAGGTTTAGAGAAAAGTTATATGAATTTCAAACGTCTATGTTATCAAGATAAGAAAGCGAGTTAGCTGCTTTCTCTATTTTTGGGTTCAAGGGAAATTCCAATAAAAATTAATGAATAGGTACAAGAGAAAAATTTGCGTGTTTTTTTTAGATCTTTGATTAAGCTTCTATAGTAAGCATTGGCATGCGCGAAGAAGGTAACTGGTAATTATTAATTAAACTGATCGTCAGATATAATTACCAAATTATGACTTTCAACGATTTCATGGACTTAGTTGAGTGTAGGCTTTCACGACCGTAATCCATAGTAGAAATGTCTTTCGGGTGATGTCGTGTAGTTAATAGTTTACTTGACGTTTCGCTGACCATGCTGTCAGCTTCTTCAGAAGATTTCTAAATACTGCTGTTGTTGTCTTTTGCTCCTCGTTATATATCCTATTTCTGTTCCGCTTTGCTGATCCATAACCGTTCCGCTTTGCTGATCCATAACCGGTCCGTTTCGCTGAATCGCGTCGTTCGTTGTATGACAACTCCGTAGTGCTAACTTCCACGAGCTGCTGATCTTGTATCCATCTTCGCGATTGAAGTTGTTGGTGTTCTTCATTATTTCTATGGATTCGCGTATTATCCTCGGGTAGTAGTGGTTGGTCCTGGCTAATACCTTAACGTCGCTGTAGGTTATGCGGTGGTCTCCTTGTTGGTGCAGGTGTTCTGCTACTGCAGATTTTTCAATATGCCTAAGGCGTACGTCTCTCTCGTGTTCTTTCACTCTGCACTGAATACTCCGTCCTGTTTGACCGATGTATCTTTTTCCACATCGGCATTTCAGTTCGTATATGCCTTTTGCTCGTAGTTTTGGCAACACGTCCTTGTTAGGAGGGAGTAGTTGGTCGATTTTGGTAACCGTGTTGAAACGTGTGCTGATGTTTTTTCTCCCCTAGGGTCTTTTTTAGCCTGTCGGTGACTCCGCCTATGTATGGAAGGTATGCGTATCCTGCTGGTTGTTGTTGGTCTTCGTCTTTTCTCTGCTCTCGTGGCTTCCTGATATCTTTTGTACTGTAGCCGTTTTTCTGCAGGGCGTTTTTGACGTGTTGTATTTCGCTATTCCTGTGATGTTTGTCGCTGAAATACAACACGTCAAAAACGAACAGAAATAGGATATATAACGAGGAACAAAAGACAACAACAGCAGTCTTTAGAAATCTTCTGAAGAAGCTGACAGCATGGTCAGCGAAACGTCAAGTAAAATATTAATTACACGACATCACCTGAAAGACATTTCTACTATTTCATGGACTTGTTTGTCAGTCTGATGTATTGGTTGAAGATTGAAACAAATTACATTTGACGTAATAGATATCTCCTGAGATCTTTTCTAAGAATGGTTTTGCTGACCAAATGAAGTATTATATATCAACTTAATTTCCTATGAAAATTTTCTAATTGGCTTCTTAGACGAATGACCTGTACGCCTCCTCAAATTCGCAGTAGCTTCATCAGTCCTTTTCTTACGTCTATTACTACAGAACTTGCGACATACTGCACCAGTTTCATTAAATTTAACAACGCATCGAGTAATTTGTTAATATAAATCTAGGTATGATTACTGAAAAATGAAAAGTAAGAGACGATACTTTTGATTTGAAGAGATCGTTTTGTTGTTTTTGTCCATTACGAAAGTAACTTCCAATATAAAAAATAATCCAAAAAGTGTGGCCCCCTCAGTTAGATCATTTTGTGTTTCGTGGTAGACAAGCAAGCTTCTATAAATTTGTCAAAAAACATGATTTGCGTTTAACGATCACACGTTGTGCTCTCATACAAGATGCACCGAAAAAGATATTTAACGAAGCATATTACAATTTTTAGTTGTTTAAAAAGTGGCTTGCATATTTCAAAAATATCTCTGCCCATGATAATCGGTAACGTAATACCAAAACGGTGAAACGATTTATCTTCAAACTGAAAATTTACCTTACTTCATTCTAAGAGATGTATCACCCTACAATTGCTACCGCAAATTATATAACGTAATAGATTTCTTCCAACCTTTATTTTAGGCTCGAGTAGTGTTAGAATTGGGTTCAAACAATATCCTCTGGAAGCGGGATTTGCCCTTTCTACAGCTTACCCCTCCCTTTCCGCAACCAAGCAGCTTGAAATCTACATCTTTCATCACTCACTTCGATTACGGCATTAAAATGGAATTAGAAACAGATGTGATTTTTCTCTGACGTCAGATTCCTCGAAGAAAACTGTCGGCATTTTGCTTGCGTCCCTTCGTTGTTTAAGATTAAATTTAATTTGCCGTGAAATGTTGTAATAAATTTAATCTGTTGTAAACGATTTCGAGGTAAAATATGTATACATGCAATACAATAAACACCGGTATGATTATGGTAATACTTTATCGTATCCTTTCGAGCCTAAAGAAAGGGATTCACTACAGACCTTTACCGATTAGAAAATCCTTTTTTTGCTTGTTATCGCTAAAGAGGGTTGAATCTGAGTTTGGCGTAAATAAAGCGGGATTATTAAAGGATTTTCTATGTAATTGGAAAAAATCGCACATATGTGACACCCTTTGGAACCCTAATGTTAGTACAACCGTGTGTTTCCCAAGAAAAGTACGAGAACTGGCATAAATTGTGTTTTTTCTTCTAAGTTATGCAATTGTGGAATAGGGCGCACCTTTAAAAATCTCGAATATTCCTTTACATAATGCTTTAAAGAGTGATTCCATAGAACGCAATTTCTAATGTGTTCAGTGTATCTATCCGTTAATGTATGAAGATGATAATTAGGAGAGGATAGATAAAGCAGCAGTAATGCAGATAACATTTGGAAAGTTTTTGCTGATGTGGCCCTAAAATACTTTTGAGAGCAACGAAGGAGAAAACGAATAATTCGGGAAAATTTAAAAAACGGGAGGACAGTATTATGATTTATTGGTTCGACACCGAACTATAAAGAAAAAGGCCCCACCTAGCGAAGAAAAATATTCATCCCTGAAAGAATTATGGTGGATGTGGCATCAATACACACCGTAACTACTTACGATCCCATCCACCATATTTACCAGACTTAGCCTTCTGTGATTTCGTTCTCTTTCCAAACTTGAAAAAATGGCTTGGCGGAAAGCGATCCACGTCAAATAAAAGGTCAAAGCCCTAACACAGGTATTTATCGTACCATGAGGGCAGTGTATGTATCTCTGCGTCCTTCTACTCCGATTCCCCAGCCTAATTAATCATGATTTGAAATACGCCCTGTGTATATCACAACTTTTATACTCCTCATGTAACGCTAACGTAGAATTTAAAATGCCCAACTTATCGATTAGAAACATGAAAATACTTGCGGTCAAGTGGTTCGACATCGCTTCGAGATTATTTAAATCGAATTAAAATTAATTGGAAAAGTTCTAACCGATACCGCAGCCCAAGTTGCTTAAAACCATAATATTGTTCTTGCATTAACCTTTCTCACAATTAAATAATAATCTTGAAAGTATAACAAGAATTTTTATTTAAAGAACCGCGGTGACCCTACGTTATCCGTTATTTTCTATCGTTGTAGCTGTAAAATACATAAAATACGATTATATTTTGTATATGAACGGCTTTTCATTAACTTTTCCTTCTTTTTTATGTCATTCTCTTTGTTCTTTTTATTTGTAGGGCGAACACTCAAGCTCATTCTGCCAGATGGGAGCAAGTTCAGAAACAAGTCGCCGCTACCGGGACCTATCAACTGACCGAGACCGAACTAATTTATGGGGCGAAATTGGCCTGGAGGAACTCAGTACGCTGTATCGGCAGGATTCAGTGGTCCAAATTGCAGGTAAGAGACCAATGCGGGTACTTTAGTGCCGGACGACATTACCGGAATACGACTTCTTCTTATATTAGAACTGTTCACATGTGCATCTATACAGGTTGTTGATATTTACCTTAGCCATCGGAATATTTCAAAGTATGATGAAAATGTTTGGAACAGTATTCATAATGCTTGCATTTAATTTTGTTAAGAAAGTTGTTGAGATACGTCGATGTTTAATTTTAATGTGCTCTATTTTCACGTAAATAAAACTAATGACCATTGTTTTTTACTGCGTGATGTTATCATAATTTCTGTAGATGGTAACACCCTTTTTTCTATGAGTTTTTCAGGTTCAATAGTTTTTTTTTAAACAGTTTTTCCTGAAGACATTCTTTTGTTCCAGGTTGTGGGTTAATTTATCCTATATGGCAAATACTTCCTCTTTGCTATCTTTTTATGTGTTCCTGATTATTATAATTATATTTATATATATATATTGCCAACTTTGTAGGTATCCACAATTCACTTCCGTGAAGTGCTACTGGTTTTACTACCCTCTAGTACACCTGAATCACTTTCTTGAGACATGTTGGGATCTAAACACATCTCCTAATGCTGTTCACTGGATTTTCATTCCTTCTTCTCCCTTATTGGTTATCAGCATCCCCAAATAATTAAAGCTGTTAACCTTTTTAAAGCTATATTGTTTTCCGTCTTCCAGTTCTAGGTTTTGACTTGTCCTTCATTCCGAATTCTTTCGTTTTCTCTACATTAATCCTAGTCCCTTGTCTATTGTTTTTATCTCTAACTATTTTATTGCGCCAACTAAGTTTTTCTTGCTTCTAGCTACAAGTATTACGCCATCTGCATATGCGATCATTTGAAATCTGTGATTGTATATCGTCCTTGGTGTTATCATCCCTACTTCTCTGATAATTTTTTCCAGAACTTCATTGAACAACAGCGTTGATAATGGGTCTTCCTGATTCAGCCTTCTTTTAACATTATTTCTTTTTGATTCGTTTGGACTTTATACTTTGTATCTCCCGAAATCATTTCCATCACTATTATCAATTTCTCTGCCATTCCTAATTATTTCGTGGCTTTATATTGTAAAATACTTCCTGCCAAAATTTTTGTTTCATATCATATTTTCTAAATTAAATTACTACTTCCTATATGTATATCAGTTATTACAAAATTCTCTCGCAAACAAGAAACAAGGCATCCGAAAAATGCTAAATACCTAACTTGAGAGCTTAAGGCGTCTAACTTTTATATTCACCTTACGTCGGGATCAACCTACATTGCACGATATTATTTATCTTTCCGGAAAGCTGGATTCTCGCCTCTTATATTCCTGCGCATATACGATCTATAAACGTACACAAAAACCGCTTATTTTCCTCCTTCCAACTTAGCGCAATATCGTCGATTCCGTGTCGCGTTGTCAACCCTAAAAATTCCAACAATTCCGATTTTCTCGCGCCGTCCGTGGGATGAAATATATTTTCCCACCAAACACTAACGGTAACAACGGACCGACTGACATCTGCAGGGATACCATCGGCAGAATACGTTTTACATAAATTCTTACCCGACGAAAATCGACATCTCTTGGCGGTCTGGCTTTGCCGGATTTGCAACGCATTAGAATGTATGCGCACACAGAGTCCTTCAAAATTACATGCCGCGTAGTGAAACGGGACTGTTGGAGTACTTTTCGAAAAACTTAGCATGCATTTTTTATTTTCCGTCGTACAATTTCAAAGCAATCTTGGGAATGTAAAGGCAAAGTAGCTTTCAAGAATTTCCATTGCTGTTTGATGCTACTAACCGTCTTTGTAGAAAGCATCGAATCGACATAGATACGAGAGACAAATTTTTTTACTGATAGAGATTGTGCATCATTATGCATCTCACACGAAACCACTTCTGGCACCGCAAGTAGGAAAGGGTGGGGCATAGAGAATGTGTCATGATGCAATGTGTTTATATTTAGTTGGGTGTCTAAACTAATCTCTCTTTATTTTATGAGGAAACGCTGATATTTACTATGTATTTTAAGCGAATAAACAAACTTCAATGATATTTTCCTTTAAATCCTTCAGCCCACGTTTTATTAACTTTATTTACATAATTTATCCCGTTCTCTTTGTATTTATTTTATACCATCGAGACGAATTTAATTTTAGCGCACGAACAAGTACGGATACTTCAATATTTTACGGTAAGATGGTACTATTCTCATGTCCGTTGAAGTACGGTAATTCAAAGGACAGTATAAGCGGATAGTTCCCCTGTTAGTCGCGAAGAATTATGAAAGCATTCGCCGAACTACTGTACACTGCCGTTCAGACAAGTTCGGTCGGTTGGTAAAAAACATGAAAAGGTTACAGAAACAAACGAAACTAAAAACGAAATGCAATTTTATTGTATGTACAGGTAGAAAAGACAAAAATAAATAAATAAAAAGTTATTCTGGCCTAATATAACATACTGAACATTATTTTTTTTTTTTCATCGAAAAAACCTCCTTTGCTGTTAATCACCGCTCGAACTATTCTAGGCATTCTTTCGATAAGTTTTATTAAAACGGATTGTGCAATATTAATCCATTCATGTTGCAGAATATTCCGTAAATGTTTTTGTGAAGTTGGGCATATTTGTCGGATCCTCCTGTCCAGTTCATCCCACAACTACTCTATAGGGTTCAAATCTGGGCTTCATGGGGGCCATGTCATTTCTTTCAGGGTGTGCTGTTCTTCTTGCTCCTTTAGATAGTTCTTACACACTAACGCGGTGTGTTTTGGCTCGTTGTCATGCATGAATGTAAAGTTACGGCCTATTATACGCAATCCTGATGGCACTGCATGATTCTGGAGTATTGCAATAATTTTCCTTCCTCATTACACCCTGCACTCTGCATAAATCTCTCTTCCCAGCAAAGGAGAAACATCCCAACACTAACACAGAACTACGCCCAAGCTCACTGTTGGCACAATGCAGTCTGGAATCACTTTTCGGTTTTAGATCTTCGGACATAAACTCGTTGATTTTGCCCAAAAACCTCAAACTTTGACTCGTCACTCCAAAGCACGTGTTTCCAATCATCTAATGACCAATCTAGATGAGAACGGGCGCACTGTAGCCGTTTTGCTCTGTTGCCCCGACGTAATAAGGGTTTTCGAAGGGCAATGCGTCCATGAAGGTCCGCTTGTTGAAGTCGACGTTTTACCGTACTCGCCGAAACATGTTCTTCACGGCCGCGATTGACTTCGGCTGCTATTTGTGGCGCTGTTAATTTTCTATTGCGTTTGCTTAATAATATAATTCTCAAATCTTCAGCTTTTGTTGTTTTCCTAGATGCTCCAGGACGAACGCGATTTTCTATAGTTCCAGTTGTCCGATATCGCTTTATGATGTCATTTACTGTTGAACTTCTCATATTTATTTTTTCAGCCATTTGTCGCCCCGAATATCCTTCTTCAAACAGCATAATAATGCGTGACCGTTTTTCTACACTGGTAGGCTTGCCACGTGCCATTTTGAAGTAAATGTTCTTAAAACTTTCGCGCAAAAACGACAGATGCACACCAACACACGTTTAACAGTAAAATGAAGCAAATTTATATCTTTACGCCTGTGATAAATAAACAAGAGTGATACTACGGTATATTTCCTAAATGTATTGTTCGTTAATAATCCCCAAACGACCCGTTTCAAAAGATCGGTACTTCCGAGAAATTCTTGGAATGATAATAAAAGGGACTTTATTGTGGCTGTCGCAATATTTCTACTTTACATAATAATTTATGGCTTTAATCCCTTAGAAAAGAGTGTATGCTTAATATTTTTTATTATTTATGTATTAATAATTGTATACAGTGTGATACAATAGATTTTTATTGTATGACCGAACTTCACTGAACGGCTGTGTACATAGACGGAGAGATAGTTTTATTTTTTTATATTAACTAAACCAATGGCTCTAATGCAATAAAGGTGTTTGTAGATGTTAAAACGTCTGGTTGATTGTAAGTAAAGTAAAATTTTACAGGCTTTCAATCAAATCCCTCTTTGGAAATTTCCATAACATATTGTTACATTTGTTAAATTCCACAAGGATATTATTCAGAAGAAACACACTGTATCTTTGCAAAACATTCCACCAACATATTGGTAATTTATCCGGAGGACTCGTTCGTATACTTTATCCTACCCTCGTGTACAATGGCACATGCATTATGTCAATCTTTTTCTTCGCCACTTCATAACAAGTCATACACTTCGGATATTACAGATACACTAGCACGAATTGAGGTTGCCGGATGTGTCCTTCTTTATTAGCGAAATTCTTCCTTGTGTAAAGTTTGCTAGGAGGTTGTTAGGTATCTTTCTGTGTCGGGATCCGTTGAAAGAAGGAGATTACCGTGGGTTACGTATACGATATGATTGGAAAAGCAGAAGAGAAGGAATGGAATTTACCAACTACGTACAGGGCGGGTTTAAAAAAAAAATTTTTTGAAAATTTATTTCTCTTCAACATCTCGTAAAAAAAAGACGCTAGTAGGTTGATATGAGCTTTAAAAATAACAACATAACATAACAAAGAAAAACTATTATTAAATGTAAAAAATGTAAGGTACACTGCTTTAAAGGAGCTCAAATTGACGACCTTGTTCTTGGATACACTTTTCCAAAGTTGGTGTTAATGATTGACGGCATCTTTGATGTATGCCTGGATTATTACATTCTATTCCATAATTGCTCTTCATTATCTAGTTCTACGCCATACACTTCATTTTTCATAAACCCCGAAGATGAAAAACCGCGTGGATTAAGATTTGGACTACGAGCGGGCTAGGATATAGGTTTCCCACGACCAATCCACCTATTTCGTCTTTGCAAAAATTCCCTGGCTCTTCTAGAAAAGTTAGCTAGCATGCCGCCATGCATGTAGTACATTTTTTAAGTAATGCTCAAAGTGTTCCGTTCATTTTCCTAAAAATTTTGATACGAGTTCGCCTCCCAATTGATTGGGCAATCGAAATGGACCAATTAGGTAATTGTCGATTATACCTGTCCACACACTAATACTAATGATTCTATTTTACGGTTTGATGAGGATTTTCATTCCAATATAGCATATTATGTAGGCTCAAAACACCATTGCGACTAAACCTTGTTTCATTGGTGAATAAGATTAACGATAGGCTCTTGATTTTGCAATTTTATTGTTCTTTTATTCCAATGTCACCCGGTATATGCATGTAACTCCATACTTTTGATTACATATGTATATCACTTTTACTTCTTACTACTTCTTTGCACTAGCTTTTAGTAGGGTTCGGATAACGTCTTTTAAATTATAATTTCCTTTTCGAGAAAACAGAAAATAATCAATCAAACTAGGACATAAAGCATAATATGGACGTCAGTAATGTATAAAATGTACCCTTTTTTATCCATCGTTAGCTTTTGCTTTCTCTTGGCTTCCATTAGGCTTTCATTCATTCAGGGTCATTTATGTAATTTCAGTCTATCTAATGCGATGAATGAAAAAGACAAACCGCCTCTTCCAAATAAAAAAAAAAAACGAGGGAAGGAATTTAACAACTAACCCGAACATCCGAAGAGCGTTTTTCGATTGTAGTTGCCATTAAGGGGGTTCAATCGGAAGTTTAAATGCTTTCATTTGAGTTTGTTAGTACTTACAGTTAATGCCTTCTACGTCTTGTACAAATTGCTTTCGAAAATTTAAACGTGTTCATATTGAACAATCCTTGTATAATTCTTAGAGTTAACGAAATAATCCAATAAGGCGCGTGTGCTAACTTAATCTAAATTTTTCGGAAATAAAATAAGAAACCCGAAAGCGATATTTACTTTAAAGGATTCATTTTTAAGGTTAAAGTTGGGAGTTCAACACAATTCCGTCCTTGGTTTTATTTGAGGGCACAGGCTGATCGATTTATTGGTTGAATTTCGCGATTTATGGCCATACGTCGGTTACAATTGTGCGAGATTGTTCCATAGCTTTTTTATTAAACGCACGGCACGTCTCAAACACCGTAATGCCGAAAGCTCAGCTACGGAAAGCTCGCACCATCGGCTTGTATCCGAAGTGGTATTGCGGTATTGCGTGATCACCTATGCACTGTTGCTCACAAGCTTTCGACGCGTATAAAATCACATAAATCTTAATTGAATCTTATTGGCTATTAATAAACAAAATTATTATTCCGTGTAAACATTTGATTTGCATATTTATTTTAGAAGTCAGCTGTTCATGTAAAATGCAAGGATATAGAAGTGAATATAGTGTTTATTTTAAGGAATATATCTCAGAAATAGCTTTAACATCCTGGCCAATTAAATAAAGACGTTTCCAACATTTTCTTCATTTATCACTGAAACTGGATTTCAATGCATAAGCTTAAATTTATGAGCAACAGTGTATCTATCGAGCTATCCTCATCTATCAAGGATATTCAAAAAGGAGATTTTTATAGCTTTTTTCTTTATTGTGTTTTCAGGTTTTTGATTGCCGCGATGTCACGACCACAAGTGGTATGTTCGAAGCCCTCTGCAACCATATAAAGTACAGCACGAATAAGGGTAATATAAGGTAAGGAAATTCTTATTAATTCAATTACGAAGAGGAACTGATAACGAGGAACAGGAAGTGGAGATTTGTTCATTATCTGTATCGACTTAAGCCATCTTTAAAGCTTTGAAATGTCATAATTTCTTAGAAACCACTCTGGGATTCACCTATACATATTTATTATAGTTGCTATTGGCAGAGTACACGCTAATATTACAGTATCCACTCTGTATAAATAAGTCACTTAACATTCACACCAAGCGTATTACATACAGGACCTTCCTCTCAAATTTTTGTAATTTTTCGCTTGTAAAATTTTATCCCATTAGATATATTTTAGACGCTAAATTTTCGCGTACACGGAAAATCCACATCTATTAACTTTACTTCGTTCCTTATAAAAGTTCCACCTATAAACCACTGACAGAAACCGGTTTGACTGGCATCAAGTGTAATTGCTAAAATTGCTGCCCGGTGCTATATCTTCTTGTAGATCGCTTTAAAATCGTCTATTTCCGGTGCGGGAAGTATAGAAAGTGAACCGCCACAACCAGAAAACGCCGGTGTTATTCGCTCTCAAAAAGTTATTAGAATCAATTGCCCTTTTCCAAAAATAAACATGTAGTGGTTTCAGTAAATAGAACGAATTTTCTAAGCGAATCCAGAGATCATTGCTTTTTAATTCACTGATTTAATTTTTAGACATTTCGTCCAGCACTGCAAAACATTTTTTTTGAGTTTGCTTGAATATCTTTGCGTTCGTTCCATTATTGTAAAATGTAAGACAAGTTAAACTGCACGTCTAATATTCTACTTGCTTCACTTCTTATGTTTTCAATCAAACAGGAGGAACAAAGACAATGATTTTTTTTGTACATGACACAGCCTCTTAAAGAAGATGCAGCTTATCCGTGTACCACTAACAAGCACGGAAAAAATAAAAATTACATCCTTTAAGAATAAACAGCTTCAACTGTTTCTGACTTGGTCAGTCAATTAGCCCGAGTATAGTAGTTATTTGTTGTTTGCACGTCTACTTTTCGGGTTTTAGACTTGTTTATTCACATTTACATTAGGTTTAGGCTGGTTTCTAAACACGAACATATGAGACAGCCTGTAGGCTTGAAAATAATTTTAAATGATGCTCACAATCAGACCTGATTACAAAAAAATTTCCGTTCACAAAAGCACAATCTGCCGACTTCGCGTAAATAACACCCTGTATGGTTAAATTATATTCACCTGCACTTGAAACAAGAGAAGCTATTTCAAAGAATAATTCTTCTGCGGAGATCCTCCAAGATTGTCCCTCTGGAGGATTTTCCAGAAACACAATATAATTTTGCACTTTTAGCGAGGCGCTTAACTTTAACGTTTAAACTCCGTCACAATAGCCACTGTTACAAAACGTAAGTTCTAAAGACACGTCTTACGATCGCGAGACATTTTCATCATTGTCCCATGCTATCTCGATTAATAGTTGTAGTTTCGCTGAAAATGTATAATGGTTCAGACTATTCTATCTTGATTGTAAAGAGCGACGGTGTGAAATGGAATATATCTTCAAGATTTACATGTATACGTTAGCTACACGGTTACAGAAACAACGCAAATGTTTCGAAGACGATATCTGCCTATCTCGTATGGTTAATTAATAGCATCCCGTCTTAGAGCGTCTAGTTGCACGTCAGATTATAGGTATCAAAGAGAATTTTACACCATAAGGTATCGCTTAAATATGATCAAGAACGTTAGCGAAGACGTAGCTAATAAATTAACTCAATTAGAAGATGAAAATAAACGGAAGGTTAATGGATCGTTAGAACTGTTATATTATTCTATTGGTGTAATTGTTTTGAGGCACTAAAGAGAGAGTAACGTTCTGCTGTTTATTTTCTAAGAGATAAAATGATTTGTGTCCTTAATTTTAAATGTGTATGACTTATACAGCATCCGTATGCAACTAGCACGATTTCGTAACAATTACAAAAAATGGTTGCTTGTAGAACGAATGGTGCTTTATTACAAAAAGTTGAACGAAGCGATTCGTGGTATTGTTGTTGTGACAGGTCTTTACTGAAATCATAAAAAATTATTCAACGGAAGCCATTACGTGAAATTTCCGTTTTTTTTTCACAAAATGATCGCTGTAAACGCTACTCGGCCGATTTGTTGCTTCTTCAACAAATGTAAAATTTTACGAAAATGGTAATGTTCGATCTCAATAGCGCCATCAACTGGTCGTAAAAACTTACGAGGCTATCTTTGCATCCTTCCAATATGATCCAAATGCCGAGTACTTCTTGATCTTGCTATTCCATCATGCATCCTTCTCCAAGGCAATTATCATTCTTCCATTGCACACATTGATCAATTTTGCTTATCTATAACTTCCGCAATGTCGTCTCCATTTCTTGGCATTATTCTTCCTTTAACTTGCATCTGGTTCGATTAAGTTATAACTGCATATGTCATCTCCATGATTAATTCATTTAGTTCCTTTTTATCTTCTATGATCTAATGATCTATCAGATCATATTAACATATGTATGCAATAATATAAGAAGTAGGGTGTCTTGCTAAAGCCTTCGTTTTCTTTCAAAGTTTCTTGATAGTTCTCCATGTTAAAAAAGACATTGACATTTAAGTTAATATGATTTTTATTCCGGGATATTAAAAAAAAAAAAACATTTTTAATCAAACTTCGTATTAAGAGAGCTTTTTGTTCTATATCACCTATTATATCAGATAATGTAGTCTATGGAGTATTCGCATGTATTAATCTTCTCATTACTTCGGCCAGAAGATGGCATGAATAATGGATTCTAGCTAATCAACAAGGTATTTCTGGTAGAGCTCGATAACCTCAGCAGCAGCGTGGGGATAACCGGTGGCTGACAATGCATTAGGCTACCTCCGCGTATGTGTTTATTTATTTACGTTAGTTGAGTAAGTAACGTGTGTAACAAGACTAAAGGAAGTTCGACGCTGTATGGAGAAATTTTGTTATGAATTTTTAAGGAAGCAATTGCTTAAAATCGAAGGGATAAGTGATGATTAAAATGGAGTTAAGATTAGTCGTTTTGGGGTTTGATTAAGATGTTCAAAGCAAGTATTTTTTTATATGGAAATTATCAGATTACAGCAGATATCGAAGCCGTACTTTTTCTATTTGTGTAATACCGGCTTCACCGACTATTTTCCAGATGGTTTGGTGTCAGGTTAGGATGAGGCAACTGGCAAGCTACATGAATTCGTAATATCGTTGTCAACCCTTCTTGAAAGATTTATAGTTTGTTTCGGAGGACATTAATCGGTTTTTGCACGCAACTCGAAGCGAAGAAATAAAAAAAAGGTCTAAATTACAAAACAATAATATAAAAGCGATAAGTTCAATAATTGAAATCCTTATCGATTCTCGATTGGACAGTTAAAGCTTACAGGGTTTGATGGATGCGTGTTAGATTGAATTTGCATTTTTTTCTGTTTAATTTATGCAATAACTTGACGGTGACTTTTAAAACGTTATATCTCATAAAACATTGTAGGCTTAATATTTAAATTAAATTACACACGAAAAGATACAGAAGATGTTTAAATTTAAAATGTCTTGTGTACAATTTACGATGTAAAAGCTTTGGGCACTTGTTTATGATTCAGTTGGAGTTATTTCCGTAACTGACAGAAGATTTCAATAATTTTGTAATCCAGGAAGATAGGGCTCCGCATTGCTCTGATTCTTTTATTTGAAAGTAGAGTAAGGATCTGGTTTGCAACATTGAAGTCCGAGGCTGCATTACTGTCATTGTGACGAGTAGCATATGTGAGCTCAATTGAATTTTCGTTTACACATGTGCCGTATTTTCAACTTTTATTTGGAAAGTGAACGGACTGTGCTAAACTTCTGACTCATCTTATACAGATTCACTATTTATTTGCAGTAATATTGTAACGCTTTATTAGAAATTTTAATTGTTTAGAATAGCTAGGTTTAGATATTCTTATCAACACTTGTTACATATCATTTCGTACATATATATGACTTTCCTACGATTGACTACCAGCGCTCGCAAAAGCTGTGCCGATGAGCTGTAAACGGCGAAACGCGTCCACAGATGACGGTGCTAGTAGTTTCGTATTAATTGTTCATTTAATTAATTTCCATTGGTGAATTTTCAACTAATCGGAACCTGCTGTCCTTGCAAAGTTGTCATTGTCATTGTCAGAAAATGCAAGCTACCACCTATCCACCAGACACGCCGTTTACGGCTCATCAGTGTGTCAGGAATTAATCATGGTGATTCGAGCCAGCGTTCGTACCTGCTGCCGTTTCAGAATTTGGAGCAATACGATTTGTAAGCGGTTTAGCAATTGCTTCGATAAGAAACGTGCAATGTCTTGGGAACGCTGAAGCCATTACCACAGTATTGCCTATTGTTTCTATTCTTGATCATAGTGCTGAAACTCACATTTCGTCTCCAGTGACAAGTTGCTTGATTGTAAAATCTCGTCCGTCTCCAGAAAAGTGCTAGGAAATGTTTACACGTTCTTATTCAAGGATGCAACTTTCCACTAACCATTTTTACTCAAATAATTTTTCAAATACCTGCGTAAAAAAGATCTTTTATAACAGAAAATGAAAATATTAACAAAAACTAGGAATTTTGTTAATGCTTTTCAATTTTTATACTATTAACTCTAAACGATTGTAATCTAATTTATAGCATGCTGAATATCTACCTTCATTTTACCACAGCTCTATTAGCTCTGCCAGCTTCGCTAATTTCAATCTAATAGGATTTTTTTCGGCCGTGGGAAACTATCGCTTCGATTTCCAATAATTTATAAAACCGTTAAAATACATAAACGTGAAAATATTTACGCGAAAATCGCACCTGTGGATGCGATTATCTATCTGAAAAATGCAATTTGCTACATTGCGAAATTTAATTATTCGCATAGCTAGAACAGGTAATGTTTTTTGTCCCTTTATAGTGTGGGTTCGTCGAACGGGACTATATTACCTAATTTAATGGAAAAATCTTACAGCTGCGCAGGTGGGGAAAAAAAATATTTCCGCTTCGGCTTAAAAACGAAATCCTCTCATTAATGCTTTTGTGTTGTAGAGTAGTGGCTAATATTGACTTGGGCATTGATAATGACTTTTTTTTATTTTATTTTACTTACTTCAATAAGGAAGCGCATTGTGTGGTAATGGTTATGGAGAGAGTGACCAATCTTGCTGGATTTAGGCACAACAGGCCCACTATGTGAGAAAGCCCTCTAGGAGCCAAACCAATTGCGTGGCATAGATCAGTCAAAGATTATGTGTTAGGGGGATTCGAGCGGATAGAGGTTAAGCATGGTCCTTCTTATCAGTGACAGTTCTGGAAACCCCCAGAGGAAGTGTTTCACGATTTCATTTTCCTCTTGGTGACTTCTCCCTGACTTGAGACTTCAAAGAAACTTGTGCAGGACTTGGATAAGTCAGCGTGATTTTAGTGGTACCACAGGATTCAGTTTCGTCCCACAGAAATTTTCAAAGTTAATTAATACCTTACTATGTCTAATGCTGTTACCTTCGAATTCCTTTTGGTTCATGTCTTAACTATTACCTTCTCGTATTTGTCGCTTATCCTTCTTTTTAGAAGTACACTGCATTGTTCTACGTGATTTTGTAAATATGTTATTATTTAGAGGCAATTTATAGAGTAATTTTTATTTTGGCACTAACAGTATTAAGTCCAATGTGACAACAGGCCTATGTTAACACACTAAAATTTACGATGAGAGATATCAGGCGACGCGCAACCTCAATCCTTAGGCCTTTTGGTCACCTCTTGACATCCCTCATCGCGTAAAATGGAAAATCTACTTAGACAACTGAACGAAGCAATTTATGTGGAATAGGTTTATATCCTACTATGTAGAGGTAATATGTGCAAACTTGTCTTCTGCGTGAGCATCCAGTTTCTGTTTATTACGACAAAGGGTCTCATGTTATGAAAGATATAAATTCTCTTCAACATGTACACGTAGGAAATACAAGGAAAAATGTATACCGTGAGACTGTGTACTGGATCTCCCGTTGTATTAGTTCTCCCACTTTTCGAAAAACTTTATAACATAGGCACATAGTCATAATAATAATTTTTCGAACCTCACCATGGAGATCTCGCTTATAATTGGTGATAGAGGGTAGGTTTAAATTTAGCAAAGTTGCTGAAAAAGATTCATTTAAACTAATTTTATTTTGATTTATTTAATAGTACATGTTTCACATATTTCTTCTTTTCTTTTTGTCCGACGCTTATGACGTATATTTGCTTGAAGATTATTTCATGTTGACTGGCGGAAATTAAATTAAATGCAAACATTTGCGTATTAACATCACCGTCTTTGCAATTGCTATTTTCACAACCTTTTCAATATTTATTTAGTACATGAATAATTCGCTGCTTTATAATACTATTGTTACATCGTTCAAGATTACAAATTTATCTTAGATATTTCAAGAGTTTCCTTCGTGAAGAAGTTCTTTCGTTATGGTTCTTGAATGTTGAAGGGAACGCCGTATTTTATAGATTTAGAATTATCAAACAAATATAAATGAAAACCGGAGAAGGAAACGTTGTTTTATATTGAAAACATCCCGTTATATTAGCATGGGCGTTACATCGCGCATTAAATCAAATATGCAAATTTTATGCAAGTCTAAAATATCTTTTTAATGCACTGAAGCTAGGTTATGCGTGTATGATGTTTTGAATTACAGACGAGTTTAATGGAATTAAAACATGGAACGCATGGATAACATTGTGTTATTTTAACGCGATTAACATCCAAACACGTTTCACCCAAACGGATGAAATTTATTAGTTTTACGTATAGAAAACTAGAGCTATTATACATTTAATAATTTTTAATTTATATAAAATGATCCGAAATCCGAAATGCTGGTGAACTCATTTCAAGGTAAAGTAGAAATATCTTAACAGGAAGCTGTGAAACTCTTATAAACGAAAAGGTTGCCTGGAGTTCCCAAAAATTAAATTTTGGTCCATAGAGCTAAAATTAACATCTTGTGGTTTCTTATTCATTTATTCTTGGTGAACATTGGCAAACAATGGATGCTGTTAATTGGACTCTTGCAAGAAGTCTTTCTAAAATCGCCATGCATTACAATCTAACGCTCCAGCTTCTTATATTGTGACAAAGCTTATCACAGGGATCCTTGTTTTTGTTCTCCTTATATACACTGCCGTTCAGAGAAGTTCGGTCGGTTGGTAAAAAACATGAAAAAGTTACAGAAACAAACGAAACTAAAAACAAAATGCAATTTTATTGTATGTACAGGTAAAAAAGACAAAAATAAATAAATAAAAAGTTATTCTGGCCTAATATAACATACTGAACATTATATTTTTTTTTCATCGAAAAAACCTCCTTTGCTGTTTGCCACCGCTCGAACTATTCTAGGCATTCTTTCGATAAATTTTGTTAAAACGGATTGTGGAATATTAATCCATTCATGTTGCAGAATATTCCGTAAATCTTCTTGTGAAGTTGGGCATATTTTTCGGATCCTCCTGTCCAGTTCATCCCACAACAACTCTATCGGGTTCAAATCTAGGCTGTGTGGGGGCCATGTCATTACTTTCAGGGTGTGCTGTTCTTCTTGCTCCTTTAGATAGTTCTCACACACTAACGGAGTGTGTTTTGCGTCGTTATCATGCATGAATGTAAAGTTACGGCCTATTATACGCAATTCTGATGGCACTGCATGATTCTGGAGTATTGCAAAATAATTTTCCTTCCTCATTACACCCTGCACTCTGCATAAATCTCCCGTCCCAGCAAAGGAGAAACATTCCCACGCTAACACAGAACTACGCCCTTGCTTCACTGTAGGCACAATGCAGTCCGGGATCACTTTTCGGTTTTAGATCTTCGGACATAAACTCGTCGATTTTGCCCAAAAACCTCCTTTCTTAAAACTTTCGCGCAAAAACGACAGATGCACACCAACACACGTTTAACAGTAAAATGAAGCAAATTTATATCTTTACGCCTGTGATAAATAAACAAGAGTGATAACTGCGGTGTATTTCCTAAATGTATTGTTCGTTAATAATCCCCAAACGACCCGTTTCAAAAGATCGGTACTTCCGAGGAATTCTTGGAATGATAATAAAAGGGACTTTATTGTGGTTGTCGCAATATTTCTACTTTACATAATAATTTATGGCTTTAATCGCTTAGAAAAGGGTATATGCTTAATATTTTTCTAATTTTATTTATTAATAATTGTATACAGTGTGATATAATATATTTTCATTGTATGACCGAACTTCACTGAACGGCAGTGTACATCTTCATTTCTCAATAATTTACAATACTCTAAAGCGCATCTATCTGCGAATGATATAAGTCGCAGATGCGTGTAGAAAGGAACGGTTCTAAAAGATAAAATAAATATCAAAATTAACGACACAATCATCCCATCAGTGGGAGCTAAAAGTCAGGTTTAATAACTGACATTTCATTTCGATATATCGATCAAATAAATAAATATAAACAACTATCTTATTTGAATCTCAGAAAGTTACATACTTGTCGCTCAACTCTAAATAAAAAGACAAAAAAATACAGTGTACATATTTGTTTTCACTTTATTTACTTCTCTTTCTGAAGTCTACCATGAACGTTTGTTTAACGATAATGGCAATGGTGCTCCGGTTGTCAACCCCATCTGATTTAATAGCACCATACGCGTCTCTCGTTCTTATATTGAAAGTAGCAGACGAAGACAAGCAATTAAACACTTTAATAACTAACAGAAATAAAACAATTCTGACAAGCTGAGTCGCTTCCTTTTTCATCTTGATAATGGATAACGCTTCATTAATCCATAGAATACATCATTGCCTTCTGTTACAGGTCGGCCATAACGATTTTTCCACAACGAACGGACTGTCGTCACGATTTTCGCGTTTGGAATAGCCAATTGGTCGGTTACGCCGGCTACAAGCAAGCTGACGGCACCGTCCTTGGGGATCCCTTGAACGTCGAGTTTACGGAAGTATGCATGAAGTTGGGATGGCGCGGAGCCGGTACCAGATTCGATATACTGCCTTTGGTACTGTCCGCGAATGGACACGACCCCGATTACTTCGACATTCCGGCGGAACTCATTTTGGAAGTTAATTTGAGCCATCCGAAGTAAGTATTGAAAATATTTCGTTACAATATTAAGAAATTTTTGATAGAGATAGTCTTTACGGAATGATTTCTTATTTATTAAATAAAACAAATCTGATAGAATGTCAAATGAGGCTTTATATTATGTAGTGGAGATCATGTTGTTATTGGAATACTTTGGAAAAATTTTAAACGCTTTAAATCAAACAGAGAAAAGGGAATATTGAAGGTTATGGGGTAACATAAAGACGATTTCACAAGACAGGTCAATCGCTCTCCTTGGTTGCTTTTTGAATTTTTAAAAATATTACGAAGGAATCAAAAATCTTTTTGGTGCATCGTGTTTTTTAGGAACCAAATTGGTGCCGTTGTCATTCAATCATTGTTGTTCATTCTGACAGTACCACGCTATTCTAGAATATTATCAATATCCAGGAAGCAAATGCAAACATCTACTTCTCCAATATGCCCGGCGTTAATATCCCTCAGTAGTGTACCTGGCCAACACTTGAATTTCGCTTTTAGGCTTAACCTAACTCCTAACCTCCTTTGGATAATTTTCAACATCAGAAGTATAAAAACTAATTTTTTATTTCTGATTTGAATAATTAAAGTATTTTCGATCATTCATTGTAATCACTTTGTTACCGGCAAAATAAAGCCTTAATAAACACCTGAGGATTATTTCCAATTGGAACGCTGTGCATTTTGCGAATTTCCTTCTTTCGTGCATTTTTCGATAAAGTTCTAAGCTGACGATCAAGCTTTTGGTGCTTCTATTTAGAGCAAATCTTAGCTTCTGTTACAGATTTGACATACATGGATGTTGCTCATTATTAAGTTGGTTTTGCTTAAGAAATAATACTATATAAACTATACATTATGCAACCTTTAATATCGATTTGTATAGCCGGATAATCTAATACATTTCAAACATAAAATCTGTTGTAACCTGCTTAGGCAACTCTCAAGTCATTAATGTTTATTCTATTTTCCCAATTTATCCTCAAATGTCACGTAGCTCACACGTTTGAATACGTTGTTCACACGTTTTGGTACGTTGCCCAATTAAACGATAAATAAGAGGCTTTTGGACTAATAAAAGTGAAGCAAGGCAATTAATAGAAAAATGTATGAGAGCCTAGTGTCTGACAGTAATCTCGAGTATGCTTCATTATATACTGAAGTTCCAGCTCTAGAGTGGCTAGTAACAGCTAATACACTCCCTTCTGGTTTTCCTTCCAAATTCTTCTTCATTCTGCTATAACGTTTGGGATTATTGTCTTGCTGCAGTACGAAGTTCAGGCCAATCAAATGTTCTTCTGGTGGTATACATAAAATCTTTAAGGATACGCAAGTAACGTTCTCTGGTTAATTCTATAATGATTCTGACTAAAGAACTGATACCAGATGCTGTTATATATCACCAAATAAAAATAAAGCAATTTCCTGTTTAACAGTTGCCTGAATAGATCTTCTTCGAATGCTTCAAAGCGAATTCAAAATTTCGTTCGCCTGTATATATTGATGTAAAAAAATTTTAAATTCTCTTTCGGGCCAAATTCGATTTTCGATCAACAATCAAATAGGCACAATATAAATTAGAATCTGAATCCATGTAGATTCTCTAATAATTACACGAAAATATGTTGCCAACATAACAAATACTATCCGGAATCAATCACGTTTTAACATAAACGTGTACGTTCTATTTGTTCAATCCGTTTGAAATTAACACATAATACAGCTACCTAAATATATAGCCCCTAAGTGCATCGCTTTAGAATATTTGACGGCTTTCAGGATTAATGCAGGCTAATAAATCTACTCATCGTGACTAGATAATCACGAATTACATTCGATTCGGATATTTATCGTTCACAGAGTAAATTTATTTTGGATGAATTGAGCCACGCTGTCCCAGAATTAGTTTATTGTGGAGCATACGGAATACTGACGTCATAAATAGTGTATTAATGATAATGATTGCTTACGCGGTTTACGTAACGTAGGAGAAAGTTATAATCTTTTATAGATTTTAAAGCAATGTGTTAAACAAAGAATATTAACACCGTGTATTTTAAGGGTCGTATTTGTACTCGTTTGGTATTAATTTCGCAATGATTTAGCAACAATTTCCTGGTAATCTGTCATTTTTTTCCCTAAAAATCCTTTTACAACCTTCTTAAACGATGTTCAAGCATTTTCTTGCTTCAAAGACAAAGGGTTAGCTAACTCTAAGTCTTGCGTTACTCTACTTATTTGTGGCCCACAAATATTCCCTCTTTTAGTTTTGCTTTCGAAATATCGAGAAACATATTGGTTTAGATGGTGGAAACCATCCATAGTTTGTCATAAAGCGGGAGCAGTAAATCTATAAGAGATCATATAATGATTTTCTTTAGCCCCATTGTCCCATAAACCCCAAAAAAAAACAAGTATATTTGGTACATCTGCTCTGTAAAACCAATAAGAATTCGATCAAATTTAGATCTTCTCATATTTTCCATTTGTGCTGTTCATATTTTACTGTGTCATGAGCAAGGCACGGACCGACGGCTGTCTCTATCGCCTATGAATCACACGGCATCCGCAAGCTATAATCGTTCAGCTTTGGCATGCGTATGCGTGAACGCTTGAGACACTCGCATCAGTCAGCACAACTTGCACGGTCGCTTATCCAACATTCGGCGTAAAACCCGAGCTAGACTTTTCAGTGCCGTAGATGGGGTCATACATACGTGGAACGTACTTGGCTTGTATTTCCCATACTAAAATGAAACTAATACAAAAGTTACGTTAGGCACACATGTGGTAAATGTTCTTGCCTGAAATGAATACGTATTAACGTGCTCATTAAACATAAAGTGCTTAATTCACATGAAAGTTTAGATGAAATATTAAAATCAAAGTAAATTATCTTGAGTAACGACATTAATTAACGAATTCTGCTGAAGGAAAAGGTAACAGGTTAAATCTGCAAACTATTACATATGTCACATTGGACATGATTTATTTACATTAATTATTAATATGTAATTTGAATTTTCTGCTGTTAGACTTGTACGAGTGCTGGTTAATATATCTTTAAATATGGAGAAGCTTTTTTCCACGTCACAGCTAGTGAGAGGAGCATATTGAAAATGAGATTTGTAAATACTGTATTTAAAATCAGATTCATTATTCTCACTGTACAGATTTTTCAATGTTATAAAATCAGGATTCCGAGCAAAAACCGCCTCCATTTTTTTACTTAAAGAAGCACCAAAAGTACTAGAAATATTCTTTAGTTTACTTAAAATATCATTTAATGTTGTGATTGCTTCTTCTAATTTTAATGATTGCGTTTCAAAATATTTTATATTTTTGGGTATATCGCCAAAATGCGCTTTAATAAATTCTAAATTAGTTTGCAAAGACGAATCTTGTAAGATAGTTTTGCATTGAGCTATACTTTCTACGTCTTCATCTAAATTATTTACATCTGCAATTTTCTCCAAATTCTCGCAGTAAAAAGAGCAGATTTCTAACCAGGTTAGATCCAAATACAAGAATAAATATAATTGTAGCAACAAGATAATAGCGATTAATAATAAAAGAAACCAAAACTCGTTATTATTAATCCAAATAAACAAAGCTGTATCAACAAGGGATCTTAAAAATAGAACACAGCCATAAATGTAAACTGCAAACTAAAGCGCAACTACCTTATCTAACTGTTAAGAGCGCACTGTTCATCGACGGAATAATCGCAACTGTAGATTTTCCGTACGACTCTGCACGCGCGTCTCCGTGATGCAATAGAGACAGCCGTCGGTCCGTGCCTTGGTCATGAGCCTTTTTGGTGTTCACAGTACGACCAAATTGGTAAAGATAGTTTCCTATTACAATGTGAAGCTGTACGGCTTTTAGGCTACATTTTAACGGATTAATAAACAACCTGCACGTACTCTTGATCCATTGTGTTGAATCATGGCATCGCAAAACTCATCCCTTTTAATGAAAAGATCACTGTAACTCCTGGTGCGAATAGGTTTCAGTGTTATATTGAGAGCAGAGAAGCTCTGCTTCGAATCTAGGAAACCGTAACTCACTCTCAGTCTCGTGATCAAAAAATTTCGACTGCCATCTTTGTTTTATAGAAAATTTGATCAAAGGTATAACACCCAGTATATGTTCTATCAGATTCCAGAAAACCGCACTCTAACATTACAAGAAATAAATTATTTTCATTCCCGCGTAACGGAAAGATCGACTTTACTGACCGTCCGAGCTACAAATATTATTGCCCATTTGTCTACGAACATTGTAAAACGAATTTAACCAAGCACAAGCGACGATATCGAACCACCCGGATGAAATATTTCTACAATTTTACGCGTTTAAATGTGACAATTTTGTAGCAATTTTAAAGAATAATGAGCGTAGTGTGTTGTTAGCGCAGTAAATGTTAAATTTTATTCTACAGCGTTGTAAGAAGGTTGTTTTAAACGAAATGAAATGGAAAAATCCAGTCGCAGTCTGAGTTTGTCAATTATGAAAGTTGTAAGAGATTAGAATGAAAATCTTCATATTGAACTTGAATTGCATCTTCAAAATGTATTCTTTTACAGTTACGACTGGTTCGAAGAATTAGGTCTGAAATGGTATACGCTTCCAGCTGTTTCGAACATGATGTTCGATTGTGGTGGTATACAGTTCACAGCAGCTCCTTTCAATGGCTGGTACATGAGTACTGAGATTGGATGTCGTAATCTCTGCGATGTACATCGTTATAATCAACTGGAGGTAAGTTTCGGATAAGTTCCTTTGGAATTTCCGTACTATAACTTGAAAAAAAAAACAAATAAAATAATAGCAACAAAACAACAAAAAACGGGAGGCAAAAAGGAAATTCATAACAGTTGAAAACAAATGGACCGCCATCACTAACGTTATATTTTCGGATATTCGCATGATATATTAAGCCTATAAACTTTTGCTGTAAATCTTTGGCGGCACCACTTAATAAAAAGTGCTGTAATTCTTCATATTTGATTGTCTATCTAACTGGAAATATGTACTTTATGAGCAACCATTTGTTTGATTTTATGAGCAAATCATTTATGGAACGGAAAATATTTTTTCTTGAAGAAAGGAGTGTAGGAAATGGTGCGTTCTAAATAATCCTTTTAAATTGAAGCAAATTTAAAAGAACCCATGAAAGCAATAATTTAATCGAATAGCCAGTGTTATATAAAAAAAATCGACGTAAGCAATCTCGATAAATAATTAGATTATTATTTCAATTCGACTTCATGAATCGTGAATACCGAATAATTTCCCTCTATTATCATGTTCTTCTAACGAAAATTCTTTCGTAGATTGTAGCACAGAAAATGGGCTTGGACACGCGCACACCTGTAACCCTTTGGAAGGACAAAGCTATGGTGGAATGCAACGTTGCCGTGCTTCATAGTTTCCAAATGAAAGGCGTCACCGTAGTTGATCATCACACTGCTTCTGAATCCTTCATGAAACATATGGAAAATGAAGTTCGACTAAGGAACGGATGCCCTGCGGATTGGGTGTGGATTATACCACCATTGTCCGGTTCAGCTACACCAGTTTTTCACCAGGAGATGGCGCTGTACTTCTTAAAACCGTCGTATGAATATCAGGTAAGGTAGAGAATGACCAAAAAAGCCTTCGTCGTCTGGATTCGGCTCAATTTGTGATCAGTAATATACCTACAGTCATATAAGGCTGCAGAAACTCACTCGTATTGCGCTCAAACAAGCCCAAACATTGCTTTGAAGTTACCACGCGTTTCCGCTTTTGATCAATCGTTAACAGACGCGGCATATCCAATATTTCATGAAGAATGTTTTGCGCACACACGGCGGACTGCTAAAACCTGATCAGGCACGAATATTCAATCATGCTTAAATTCGTTAAACTGCATCCAACTTTTCTCTGATTCATGCACGAGTTTTCCCTGCCAAAGAAAGAAATCGTATCATTGGTGGATATTGTTCTTTCTCCATGGTACCATTAATACATAAACTCGACTAAAAACTAGCAGTCACTGTCAGTAATGCAGATTTCCACACAAAGCGCCATTTTTCTCCAAACATGGGTTCTTCTCATACCGTCCTCGTATATGATTTTTTTAAACTTGAAATCTTCAAATTGGGGTCCAAAATTGTTTATAGCAATTTCTAAAATAAAAATTTCCACGTTGCAATGTTTAAGGTTGTGTATTGCGTTAACGTTAATAGTTTTATCGATTCTATGTACTGTAAACAATTCCTCGTACCATCTAGGACAATTCCTCTTATTTTTTGGAGCCATTTGCTTCGTGAGTGAATAATAGTACTTGCTTGCTCTAGCGTTGTTACGAAACTATGCGAGAAGTAATTTAGTTTAATGTAACTTGGTATAATTTAAGTTGGCTCAACGGCGCTGACTCGGTTAAGAATAAATTCAAATTTTCCACTTTATTTTTTACTGCTACTTGACGTATTTATATCTTAAACTTTTCTTTATTATTTAGCACGAATTTTATACTTTCATCAATACTAATTTGCAAATTTCGTCTCTATAATTCGGTAGGAACAGAATCTACCATTCTACAGCCTAGTAATCTATTTAACGCGTGGGAACCGGTTAATGGTTACGGACGGCACATTCGGGACGTTAAACTCTTTAAAATGATGACGTTTAATTGATTTTCCATAGATGGCCACGATACGTCAATCTAGCGCATATTGCCCGACGTCCCTTTCCCAATTATCTATAGCGGTTAATAGATAGACCTGGTATATGGTGCGGGCCGTTCAAAATGGGTTAAATTAAGCTGTTTCGCAGTATCTAAGTTTAGAATTTGTATGCGGGATTCGTTGTTTAATTGTCTACCAGCTTTTTTTTTGTTATTTGGATGTCGATTTTTTTATTGTTGGTAAAAAAAATAATTTTTTTTGGCAACCTAGCTTGTTCCAAACGAAATAATGAAATCTGATTGTTTTGATGTAAATATTGAGAGGGTTGTATTGTTTTATTTTTTCTGTGCTTTTCATCACTGTTGTTGTTGTCGTATTATTTTTATTTATTCTTTATATTGGCACATTAATGCGATATAATTACAACACTATGTTATAATATTCCACTTTCTTTGTAAACCTACGAACTGCGTCACAGGCTCCTAAAACTCTCTTTCACATCTCTTTCTTCAACTTTCCCAAATCAATTTCCCGTCGCATTCGCCTGCCCTTGATTTAACTTTATTCGCTTATTTCTGTGTTCATTTGCGTATAAACTCCTCATTTGAAAAGAACAAATATATAAGCCTAAATATAGTGCGTCTTAGCTCCCCAGAGTAACTCTACGCCGCTGCCGCGTCATGAAACAATATCACCGCGGGCTACTACGATATATGTATTTCCTTATGCCCGGATCCTGCCGACTGCGCCACTTTAGTGTTTAGGAAATAGAAGTTCGAAATTTATTTAGCCGTGAATGCCAGAACGTCGCAGGTAAGCAATAAGATTTTGCGCTTGCGGAAATAAATAAGAATGCTGGAATTGAAACGCGGAGGTTGTTCAGCTTAATACGGTACGTTGGAAGTTAATCGAGGATCATTTCCGGAAAATATGTGGAGGAAAATTTGAATGTAGTTAGGAATTAGGGCGGGTGCGTTGAGTATTTGTAGTAAATTTGTTTGACGTGAGGAAACGCTATAAGATTTGGCAACACTTCGACTTCTTTCGAAACAATAAATCTTTAGGGAAATTCAATTCAGTTGGAGCCCTTTCGAAATTTAATTAACACTACATACACAGCTGTTAGTGTTAATTTTAAATAAATCATCAAACTAATTTAACTCCTAAAGACAGTCGTGACCTTATTTAGAAACATTTTATAGTGTTACAACTTGGTCAGAGTTAAAATAATAAACTTGAATAAAGTTGTAAGTAACATTCCTTGCGATCAGCTCACTATCAAAAATTATTTATTAGCGGCGTAGGTAGGATTTTGTGTAGTCGATACACCGGAGAGGAAATCACAGTCGGTACAAGTCAGTATTTTACGAAGCCAGGTGACAGTTATTACCTTTAGGGGTATTGAAGTAGAGGTCCTTATGATCGCAGTTATATTATAACCTCGGTATCGTACATGTAATATATATGATACAGTTAAACCGCTATTACAACGTAGCTGGAAAAAGAAAGCCGCACAATGATGTCAATGTAGGAAAGGAATGTCACGTGAGATGAAATGAGATTTTGTGTGGGCAATCTTGGCCTTTAATCCTGTAAAAAAAATGGGTACAGAATATTTGCCATATAGCACTTAATTAATTTTTATTCTAAGATACAGACAAACAGATAAATATATTTCACTGCATTGCATCATTGAAAGTTATCGTATTCAATATGTATTTGTTCCACCGACAATAAGTTCAATTTTAGAAATCTCTAACAAGGAAATTACCAAAAAAATTTAAAACCGAAATAATGTACAGTGTGTTTCATTAAAAAAAATAAATAAATAAACGCCACACAAAAAATACGGTTTAGTAGCTACGATCTTGTGGTCTGTAGGTTTAAGTAATTTTCAAAAATCTCTGCACAAAAGCACTATTTTCCAAGCCCGCAAAGACGGCTCACCCTATGTATTCAATAGTACGCAGCGCTTAAAAAACTGACGTAAACTGTCTGCGGGGACAAGTTTAGGCTGCATTTGACATTTATTTTAAAATTGCCTTTCATTACTTAATAAATTTACGTCCATGGTACATTAATTTCATCGTTTTTATATATCAATCATACTACAACATTTTTATCTTTTTTCACAGGATCCAGCGTGGCGTACTCATGTCTGGAAAAAAGGCAGGGATTCCGGTAAAAGTCAAAAGAAGCCGAAAAGGAAGTTCCACTTCAAACAGATCGCAAGGTAAACAAGCGACGAGTGCCGTAATTAGACCCTCTACTTGGTCGTTAAGTTGCATTCCCCCAAAAGCCACCAAAAAGCGGTTTTTCCAAACTCTTCACCCTTCATTCGTGAAAGGAGGAAAACGAATCCAGTCATCCATATAACTGTTTTCCTACTTAGTTCTTGCTTTCTTATCCTAACTGTTTTTCTTAACTGGACTACTCGGAAAAAAACAGATGGAAAAGGTAAAGGTAAAGAATTTCGAACTAACTAGAGGGGAATTCGTTTGTTTTCAGGGCGGTCAAGTTCACGTCCAAGTTGTTCGGAAGGGCACTTTCCAGACGGATTAAGGCAACCGTTTTATACGCTACGGAGACCGGCAAGTCCGAGAGTTTCGCGAAGAAATTGGGTGAGATATTTGGACACGCTTTTAATGCCCAAGTGTACTGTATGTCCGACTACGATATATCGAATATTGAACATGAAGCTTTATTATTGGTGGTGACATCTACTTTTGGTAACGGAGACTCTCCGGAAAATGGCGAGGTAAGTAGGAAAAAATGGAAGCTGCTATAATATTTGTATGTGATGAGTTTTGTATATTGAAAAAAAAAATAGAGTTTGTGATGTTTTTGCGTGATGAGTGTTGACATTCAGCGACTTTATTGATACATCAACTTCTGCAGTGTATATTATACTTCGCCTGAATATTAAGATGCTTTGAACTTTGTTGCTTTAAAAATTGAACGGTGGCGTCGATGCTTATAATTATGGGGTATGATCTATGTTTTATTATGTGAATGATATTATTTTTGTAGGAATTTCACCGCTTCTTTTCGAAGCCTTTACAATCCACTTCTTTAAGGCGGATTAGTCCCTGTTACTCTCGATTATTATTTGTTCTGCGGCAGAGCTCTTCTTGTGATTTCTTTCCACTGTTTTATGTTGAGCGCTTTCTGCCTCCAGTTTATTATGTTTATTTCTTTGCGATTTCTGGTTATTTATTGCCACTATATTATCTTTGGACATTCTTCCGCTCTGGTATTGGGCGATTTCCATTCTAGTATCATTCCTATGTCCTTTTACTTATTCGCTTGTATTACATGACCAAACAATTGGCTTTATATTTGTTTAGGATGTTATCCCCTTTGCTTGCTTCCGTCATTCCATAGTTCATCTTCTGTCTAGGTATGCCCTTTTCTATCTTCGGTCTTATGATATCCCTTATTACTTTTCTTTCAAATATTTTTAGATTTTCTTTCTATTGCTTTGCTAGGCGCATTGTTTCATCGGCATATGTGTGCAATAACTGGTTTTATTGATATTTTATGGATTTTTACCTTGCTGGTCTTCTTTGTTATAAGATTCTATTGTTTGCATAAAAACCTTAAATAGAACTCGCGATCTGCAGACTTGTATTACGCAAATGGTTCCTATTTTATAATTAACAACCTACGTATCAGTGAAATTGGTACTTTACTCGACTAGATGCATTAATTAAACAGGAATACGATCAGGTGTAAGCGCCCTCATTTCTAAATTATGCTCTCAATTTCAGATATCTTTCGCGAAAACGCTTCCACCAAATTTAGTTCCTCTAAATACTACACCGTCATCGACGTTAAGCACTTACCCACTTAAATTTGAACGGGGATTTCTAAAATAGGAATTAATATCGTAAATGAAACGATCCTTAAAGGTTTAAACGAAGCACAACGTCGCGAGATATCGCACCGAAATCGAACTCCGAGAAACGGAGGTAGAAAATAAATTGAAATCGCTAGTCTTGAGGATCTTCCGCAACACCTCTAGCCGATAAATTTGTAATTGTAACTTCGGTCTTATTAAGTAAGGTGCTTTTATTTAAATCTTACGTATTTCGTCGAAGGAAATTGAGGATTCTAAGGTATATATATATTCTACGGCAACACAATTTAGTTATTGGAATTTCGATAATTGGAATCGAGGAATACATTAGTTTTGAGATTTTAACCGATGTTTTTACTTCGGCGGTAAATTACTTCAATTATTTTAGATTCAGTAACACCAAGAAGCATTATCATGTTGATGAATGAAAAGATTCTTTAAAATATAAGCACGATACACGTTGCTAATAAAAAAATACTTGATTTTCCCTATCAAAATCGACGCTTTTTTGACTTCGGTGATTCTCTCACACTCCATTGTCCAAATTGTGGTTCATAAGGATGATACTAGTTCTTTAACTTGAAGATAGAGTAGTTTCCAACTTTCCCGTATTTTTGCACAAGCGCCTCTTCGCGAGCACAAATGAACCTTGATGAAATATATATTAAATAAAAATAAATATACGCTCCTTTCAAATTTCCATCTGCTAACGTCCTTCAGAGATCACAACTTGAAATAACAGCGCATAGATTATCGTCGGATAGACTTTTCTGCTAACAATTACCAAGTTTAAGGTTTCATATAAAGACGTTGAAAACGAGAAATTCTTGAAGATCCTTATTTGTTCATTTAGTTTGCTTCATTACAATTATTTTTGAAATGTATTAATGGGCATCACAGTCCAAGTGGCATCTTGTTATTAGTTTATCAAAGCAGGTTTTATAACGACTGCGTGTTCTTCTGCTTCAACTTAGTAATAGTTCAAATATTCCCAAAGTTCGTGGTAACTCAATTGTTTCTCCTAATTTCGAAGAATTTCGATGCCCATATTTTTCATCTGCCTCAACAAAAAACTTCATATTATGTTCGGATAGCGGCCACCATTGATCATAAGCGCGTTTCTGAGCCAATTGCGCCTCTGGAGCGAATAATCTCTTTCTAAGAGTGCATTTCCTTTTAGACAATCTTTCTTGAATTTTCCAATTCTGATTATTTACAAAGCCACCAATGTAAAAATGTGCGTCATGATTAAATGTGACTTTTGTTGAAAAATTCATTTCGTCCTCCATTTCACCATATGACGCTCTTCAATTTCTGTATTACGCTTGGATTCCTTTATTACGCCTTCGTTGTTACTTCATGACTAAGTTAGGAACATGACATTCTGTTTCTCAAGTATTTTTGGGGTTCTAAAAATATCTCGGGCTGTAATTTAGAAAATTAATAAGAATCACCTATTAGAAGAGTAATTTTCTAATTCAATCACAAAAGCGAGGAAGATGCAGCTATTTGAGATGGAGGCTTTCACTAAGCACTTGATTCTATTGAGGAATCCTCGTAGTCTTGCTAACGAATTCTTGTTTTGATTATATAGATGCCTTTCAGGTAGTTACATGAATATTTACCATCTAATTACCTTATCGTAATATTTAATGAGAAAACTTCGATATATCCATGCGACTGATCAAACTTGTCAGCGAGGTGGTCAAATTCGAAACATTATACGGTACGAGTCGATTTACATTTCGTTGGAAACTAAGCCAGAGGTGCTGATATTACCTACTTACCCATGCTTGAAGCATGCAGACCTTCAGTTTGAATTCCGTTGTATTAAGAATGTTGTTCTGTTTGTAAAGAATTCAAACTATTTAAAGAAGTAAGAATAACGAAAGAAATGTGTTATTTAGGATATTGCAAAGATTCAAACCTTCAAGAACAATTTGAAGCAACAAACAATTCAAAAAAAAAAAATTAAATATGCAATGTTTATAATTAAATATGCAAAATTAAATATGTTTTACTTCCGCTTAAATCATTCACCTAATTTAAAAATTATTTGTCATTTAGAAAAACACATTAGGTAGAGAACATTTTTAAAATTCACTTATTATATAATTTATATTTCCAGATTAACTCGAGCACTGCATTACATTACGCGTATAATTTCATAAATTATTTGTTGTACCTAGTCCGTTAAGCTCTAATATTAATGAGATTAAGATGAAGTATACTGGATTTTTTTTACAATAGCCGGTAACTTAACTGCTAGCTCCATCCTTTTGTAAAACTCACATAGCATTACTTTTCTGGCCTTTTCCGTAGAAATATTAACAAAATAATTAATTGATTATTATTTAAATTTACTTTTAAACAATTTTAAACCTGAGAATAAGAAATGGAACAATGGAGTTTGCAATTCTCTCGGCATTCCCCGAACAAAGTGAATGTGAAATCTTCAATTCCAGAAAAAAGACCGTTTGCTTGAAATAAATGCGCAACAATCGGTGAATATTGTCAATAACTCATCATTTACACCCATCTTAGTTTTTGGACAATAAATTGCCAATTTTAGTTCACTCAAATTTATACATAAAAGATAAGAACACAAAATTTGAATTTACATTGAAACGGCTTTCCTACTCGAACGGTATGTAAATATTAACCTTTAATAATTCCTTTCTGTCCACAGGAATTCGCTAAGAGCCTGTACACGTTAAAGATCAACGAGCACGGCGGCACCAATCTCAGGTAAGCTTCCCTTCCTCCAATATACACTTTTAACGACATTATTACGACTACTAAGTGTTTCCACTTTTTCCATCGGTTTCCGAGGGTATTTTAAGATCAAGATTCATTTTAAGGCGATTTAATATCTCGCAGAGATAAACGCAGAGGGTGTGCCATCTTCCCCGGTCCTTCCGGACATAATGGAATTAAAAGGCTTTCACGGCTACCCCGTCTTATGTATCCTCATCCCTGTTGCAAGTCGGAGTCGCCCTATTCTAATTAAAACAGCCGTCAGATAGTCACCATGATTGACCTGATTTTAATGCGTGTCGACTTAAAAATCGGCTGTACTTTAGGACGTGATGAAGAAGTGATAATAATTTTCCGCTTTTTTTTTGTAATCAATTCCCAGTCTACTTTATCCTTTTCTTACGTTATCTTATGTTAATTCACCTGTTTCTTTGTTCAGTTATTTCCAATTAAAAGTAGGTAAGCTGAGATTCAGGTAGATGGTGAAGGCATTCCTTGTCCATTAAAGGGAGAATTTTTGATTAATATTAATGATTCCTTTTAATGGATTTACATTAAGATTTAAAACGTGGTAATCTAATGGAATAGCTTTGTATATTTTAATATTTTTCCACGTAGATTACGAGATACAATGTCGTATGAAGAACGCATCACATGGAAAAGTTTCTTAGTTTAGTAATATTTAGTTACAAAAAGATCAAAATGCCTAAAAATGAATATGTTAAAAAAATTAAAAAGAAAGGTTGAAAGAAATTGGTAAAAATTAAGGCAACTTTTTTCTTCGATATTTTCTAAAAATTTGAATATTTCATCATTTTTTAAAAGAGAAGTTCCAAATTGGGCAGTTGAAAATTGGGCAGTTATTTTATTTGTAACCATTAATAACAAATTTTTTCCAAGCGATGCAACTTTATGCGTAACACTGAATGTAACAAAATTACCTAGAAATTACCCAGATAAACATTTTATGCATAGAATCTCGTACGTACGATATGCTGAGCTCTAGCAACTCAATAGAAGCATTTTTTATTTAAAATTGCGAATTTGGAACCAAAATTTCTTAAAACTCACAAATATCACAATATCCTCCAACAGTATGACGATGCAGACTTCAAAATCGTTCATAAAAGCCAACAGTCAGAGCGACATCACAGTCGCAAGGAAATTAGACCGCCTAGACTCCTGGCGGGAGTCAGTAAGCGAACCTTTGCTAGAGGACACCTTCGGTCCCCTAAGCAACGTCAGGTGAGTTGCCTAGAGGTATTGGAACGAAATATCGCTCGTAGAGTCGTTTTCTCTTCAGTAGCGCGCCTGTACTTTAAATTAAAAAATATGAAACCAGTATTTCAGCAATCCAGCATCCGCTTTTTTTTCAAATAATAAGGTTGCGGAGCATGGTATTAATTTACTGTGAGTTTAATTTTATGTCTATTTGCTTGTTGAAAACACGAAATGCGTAGATTGGATGTTTTGCATTTAGATTTACCGCTGGATGTTAGCACCAATAGGTAATGATGAAAAATGCTTTCTATGTTCTATTATGATGTTGGTACTGTATGAAGTGGGACAAATTCAATGCCAACATACGAGAAAAACTTGAAACCTATGTAAGATGTTATATTGTGTTCTTTTTCGAAGATAATTTTTTTTTAATTAACAATAGGAAAAGACACTAAGATATCTTTGAAATTCTAAATTCTGGATGTTTCTCTCAGTTTTTCGTGTAAGCACTATGCCTTAAACACTACATTTACAAGACTGTTAATGTTATAATAAACTGTGAAGAAGTAAAGAATCAAAATCTTTATTTGAAACGAAAAGGATTGACATTTTGACCACAACTTAGAAACAAATGATTGATTCATTTGTCTTTAGAATTATAGAAGCTAAAGTAAAAATACGTTAAAATGTTTACAAGCAACATCTTACAAAACGTTCTTTATACCTTCATGTCATTCTCTGATTCACAAAAGCTTGCATGGCCAACACCAAAAAAATACTGCATGCATTCTGATATGTTTACTTCCAGTAGTGTTACATGTGGTTTTCTTGGCAATTTAGGTGGTAGCATGTTGCTTTCTTATGTGATTTTGCGTTGTTTAAATGACTTGTTACCAGCACCAAGTTATTATAAAGTACTCTCGAAACCTTTTAACTAACACTATTCAATCACCAATCTAGATTCGCAGTGTTTGCTTTGGGATCCAGCGCCTACCCAAATTTCTGCGCATTTGGGCAATATGTAGATAATTTGCTGCTGGAGCTAGGCGGTGAAAGACTTCTAAAAATGGCATGCGGAGATGAGATGTGTGGCCAGGAACAAGCGTTTAAGAAATGGGCACCGGAGATCTTTAGGGTAACCAGCACAACATAAATTTTGAAACAGACGCGTTAAAATTTGTTTTCTCATCGCAGGTTGCTTGTGAGACCTTCTGTTTGGATGACGACGACGCACTGATGGAAGCTACTATCACTCTACAAACGGAGAATTTGACTTCAGCCACTGTTAAGTTTGTAGACTCCAAACCGAGGGATTTAGCCACTTCTGTCTTGAAATGTCATAATAAAAAGGTAGTTTGGTTTGCTTTAAACTAAAAAAAGTTAATTTTTGTTTTTTCCGGGACGTAGGTTTCCCTGTGCAAATTGCTTAAGACAACTAATCTACATGGCGAAAACGCGAAGAGTGCTACGTTAAAATTGGAATTCGAAAGCAATTTGTATTACAATCCTGGAGACCACGTTGGAGTTTACCCCAAGAACAAGCCAGAATTGGTTGATAAAATTGTTGAACGTCTGAAAGGTGTTAGTGATCCAAATGCAGCTGTGGAATTGCAGATTTTGAAAGAAAAACACACGTCAAACGGTAAATATTGTAAACATTCAACTTGGACATTTTGAAATTGAAATTTTTAAATAAAATGCTTTACTTTAGGAGTCGTAAAACAATGGAATGCCCATGAGAAAATTCCAGCTTGCTCTGTTCGCGAATTGTTCTCAAGATTCTTAGACATTACCACCCCTCCTTCTTCAAATCTGCTCCAACAATTCGCTGCTATCGCAACAGATGAGGAAGATCAGAAGCGATTGAACATATTGGCGACGGTAAGTCATGTTTGCCTTTGATATTTTAGTTTTGGCTTATGACATTCTGTTGTCTATTATGCAAGATAAAGGCTACTACATCAAATAGTCCCAACGCGAAATTATTGGCTAAAGCACCTCATGCAATACTTATTGATCTGAAATTGCATTTTTTCCAAAAATAAACAAAATAGCAGGAATCGAGGGAGAGAGGTATCTGTAACATAGACTCGCTTATTTGTAAAGATGTATACAAACAGGAGATCAATCATATCTCATTTTTTCTTGTTATCTTTCAGGACTCTGCCGCGTACGAAGATTGGCGACACTGGCGGTTCCCCAACTTACTCGAAGTTCTTGAAGAGTTCCCATCGGTCAGACCGTACGCCCCGCTTCTAATTGCACAACTCAGTCTATTACAGCCTAGATTTTATTCGATTTCCTCGAGTAGAGCAATTTACCCCAACCAGATTAACTTAACTGTTGCCGTTGTAACTTACCGAACTCAAGGTATTGATTTTCGCTTACTGATGTTTAAAATTACGTATATTTTACTTATAAAACAATTATTAATATTAAATAAACGAAAACAAAATATGGAAGATTGCAGAATTTATTTATTATAAAATTAATTTAGAAAAAATCCACATAAGTTGGAAATTAGCTTTTCATCTCATATCTGCCAAATTATTGAAGTTTTAGTATTGTGCTGCCATCTTTTGAAATGTAGTTAAAGATCCTTCACATTTTAAGAAGATTTCTCTATATGATTTCCTTCAAACGAATTTGATCAATAATCTAACGTGAATTTGTACATAATCACATCTCAAAAGACAAAACCCCTAACACCTTGCCATTTTCTAGACGGTGATGGTCCTTTGCATTATGGCGTTGCCTCTAATTATCTACAAGATGTACCTATCGGAGAAGACGTGTGCCTCTTCGTGAGAAGGTGAACTACATAAGCTTCCACGCCCACAACCTTAATTTAAAATATTCTTCTATTTTATAGCGCACCTAGCTTCTATCTACCAACCGATCCGACAAAACCCATCGTCCTGGTAGGTCCTGGAACTGGTATAGCTCCATTCGTAGCATTTTGGCAACAGCGCAAAGCGCAGGCCGCGGCCAAGACGCGATTGGGAAGATGCTGGTTGTTCTTCGGCTGCCGACAGAGGGAGTTGGACCTGTATCACGTGGAAAAACAATTGATGGTTGAAAATAAGATAATCGACAGGAATTTCCTGGCTTTGTCTAGGGAGAAGGATATAAAGAAGGTAAATGATCCATGTTGGCTCTGTGTGAGTGGGATTTAAACAATGGAAAGAATATATCTCAAAAAACTTAAAAAACCTTCTTTTTCATTGTTTTTTGTGAAATCTTAATTGGAACATGTTCAATAGAGACTTTCGATAACAATTGAATTTTGCTGTTGTTGATCATTTAAATGTAATGTATTTTCACAGACATACGTCCAAGATCTTATCCTCAAAGACGCCGATGAGCTATATAAGATGATCGTCTTGGAAAAGGGACACTTCTACGTTTGTGGGGATGTAACCATGGCTGAGCATGTCTACCACACTCTGAAGACAATCTTGCAGAAATACGGCAACATGACGGATGAGCAAGTTGAGAAATACATGCTGACTATAAGGGTATGCTTTTATTTAATTTGACTTGAATTTGATGTAAATTACCGTCGCATTTTGCAGGACGAGAATAGATATCACGAAGACATCTTTGGCATCACGCTGAGAACAGCTGAAGTCCACAATAGATCCAGGGAATCAGCAAGGATAAGAATGGCGTCGGAACCATAACGCTAGTTTAAGATGTTTAACCACAATTCCATTTTGAGACTTATACATTCAAAAATTTTCGAAAAATTTCAAGTTGCCTATTGTACTTGATATGTATTTAAATAATATTATGAATTATTGAAATTGAAGTTATAAATCAAGTTTTTCCATATTTCTCTATGTACACATTACAAATATACAAAATATAAATATATTCAATGATTACAAAAAAAGATTATGGCAATTTATCCATTGATATAATTACAAAAAAAAACAATTGGATGGTGGAGCAATGTGTTATATAATATATTTAACGAAAAATAATTACTACATACTGGCACAAAAGTTAGTTGTAAATATGATTATTACGTGTTTAAAATTAATATGATATTGTTCGCCTTTCAAATATATTTTATGTATTTTTCATAAACTTTAAATGTTTCGTTTTTGTTTATTGTTCTATCTATGTTATTATTTGTAATATGTTCTTTTTTTTTTAAATATATGATTGACAGATATTTACTGACTTATTTTTGTGTGCTTCTTTATCCAAGTATACTGAAAACACATCAGAAAATGCCTAGAAACAATAACCAAAAAATATAATGCTAATATAGCTT
>LR737386.1:4875185-4937963 GCA_902655005.2 Marronus borbonicus
ATCCCATTACGACAAGGTCGAACGGAAAATCTTCTGCTCATCACTAAGCAGCTGTAGAATCCTGTAAGTAATAACTTACTGGTAGTCTACGTAGTATATACTGGTAGTACACTACGGATGATCCAACAAACAGTTCCCACGTCGAAGCTCAACAAAAGTTATCGAGCACAGCGCAGACCATCTTCCTTGTCGAAATTTTTTGCACCATCTAAAAACTACTGTATGCGAATACCTGCAGACATTATATGTAACTTCCATTTGCGCAGATTATTGTTAGATTTTGTACCGTAAATACGGTTTTCAACATCTAGAACGAAACAAATACTTTTTACATGCGTTAGAATTCTGTTATGGTGATGACTCCTGATTTCTCAGACTAAACACGGTTTTATTGCACAATTGTAGTCTGTTTCTTCCCTTTTCTGTAAAAAAAAGTATGTAAATAGCTTTTATATGCTACTTAAATATGATTCTTTTTGCCAAATAACGAATAATAATAATGTTTACGAATATCGTCAAGTATTAAACGAATTTCTTCTGAAAACGCATCGTCTAGGCCCACTTTTAATTGTATTTAATTGCATTATATATTTTTCCCAATAAAGCATGTTTGGAACCTTAAAGAAAACTGAATCTAAGCCACCAATAGGATTTGCCAGTCATTTTCGAGTCCTCATGCGTTATTACTGTACTACTAACATTCGATTTTACTTTAAAAGTTTAGTTGTTTAGAGCAAATGGTCTATACAGAAAAAATACAAGGGACTTAAAGATTCTGTGAGATCAATCAAATTTGCTCATAAATACAGTTTTATTAACCAAACTTGAAGGAGGTGTTGATTGGCTACTGTTCCAAACAATATTTTCGATAAAAAACTCATTTACTTATAGAAACTAGGGAAAATTAATGAATACCGGTTATTTCATTAACTTTGTTTCCTTTTGTTTTTCGTTTTCATATTACAACACAACAAAATACCTAATTATTAAAAACATGAATAGACCTAAATATAATACATCGATATAAACACTTCAAGAATATTCAGTTCAATTATACACATTTAATAGACCGCATTAATTTTCAAAAATTTGTCAATGGCTTCAATATTGTGCTCTAGAGTAATCTAAAAGATTACAAATAACACAGAAGTATCGGCACACTCCGCACCACAAACGATTAATTAATCAGTCGGTTAATTAATCAGGATGTGTGGGATCCTCATTCTCAACCGGTGTGCCGATACTTTTGTGTTGTTTGCCATACTACGCCACAGTCCTTGCTAGCATTATTACAAAAGATTAATACAAGATACAGACACGCTATATAAATTTCATTGATATAAAAGACAGATGCCATGCAGAAATACAAATTACTTTGTCATACTTTTCAAGATTTTTTTCGTGATACTTTTCATTGACTTAAGATATCTCAATCAATCAATATCCAATAAAACAAACCAGCTTTTAGCTATAAAACCATCCAAGAGGATGTTTATCGAAGAGAGACAAAAAATTACCTATCTGGTCGGTATTAAAGTACTTCCGTTGGCGGAATTACTTTGATATGGCGTTTATTTTCATGTTGTGTTAAAGTAAACCTATCACAGGATTACTGTCAACATTTAAAATAATATATTTGTTCTTGAAAAATACAGTCCATTCTGACAAACGTTTCTTTAATGCTTTAAATTAACCAAAATGTCTCATTTCTAGGAAATTTTTTTCAAAGCACACGATGGAATTGAAATTTGTAGCAAAATTAATCGTTTTTGCTATTTATTGCTACTGTTATATTTCAATATGTACGTAAACATTTAAATACAAAGCTATTTAAGAAATTATTGTACTAATTAGGAATAGTCTGCTTTTATTAATAAAATCTTTATCCCTCTTTCAATTGAAAATAGGCTTTCTAAGACATCTTATATTCTATCCTAACCAGAACATAATAATAAATTTCTTGCACTGACTGTACGCCTCAAAGAATGTTCACCCGTTTTTTTTTTAGAGCTCCACAATAAGGTGATAAGATCCCATCAAAATTACTACATTACATACTTCCTCTACTATATTTACGCGCGTTTATTCCAAAAAATCATCGCAATATCCTTACGACCGCATAAAATCCTAACATCTTAAGGATTTTAGGACCGGGCGCCTAATTAAAGTATGACTGAATACGCCAACCAGATCATAAACTCTCTAAATTAATGGGAACATTCTTCCGACGATATTCAACGCACTCCGGATGCCCTATGCTGCTGTCTGCGTTGTACAGAGGAACACTGGCATGTAATCAACGCCATTAATTCGTTATATGTGCTGAAATATGCTTACTGCTTATTAGCGTCAAGGTTATTTGTATGCATTACGAATCCGCGAGTTGTTTTTTTTCGCTAGGTCGTAAAATGTATGGAAGACAAACCCGACGATGATGTAAAGTTGCAAAAATAAATCGTGCTGTAAGAGTAAGGCGCAAATTCCAAGAATTAGTGGTGAATGCAAATACGACGATTGTTCAATACGAAGCTATAAGCGGGGATGTAAAACAATGTTGCTATACGTTACTGAGCGAAGTCACTACATTATATGAAAAAACAAAAATTGTTTAGCGAGGTCTTAAAATTAATTTTTTGGGTTATACAAAGATGGTGCGATAAATATCTGTGCTAAGGAAGACAACGTAATTGTTTTGCATTTTGTAAATTTATTTCTCGAGATAATCCCTTTATATCTCTATACACTTAGTCCCCCAAATAAGAGAATTTGTCGAAGTCTGCAAAATAAGCTTCCTTTTCGGTAACGTCTTCTGTATGACATGAATCGTTTTTCTCTAAGCCATTTTTCCCAAGTTTGGAAAGAGAAAAAAGTCACAGAGGGGCAAATCTGGCAAATATGGTGGATGCAGCGCCAATTAAGATTATGCCTTGCCAATCTCAAAAAATTGTTGCCATATATTTTCCGGCTGATGTAATCGTCTTCTTTGATGCACGTTCACCGAGAAAAAATCTATTTTGAAGAATGGTTTCTGGCGTGTAGTGAAGTATCCGCGCCTCATCTATAGTCATATAACGCCTCAGAAACTCATTCGTATTGTGCTAAAACATGTCCAAACATTGCTCAGTTAGTTATCACGCGATTCCAGTTTCGATCGGTCAGCAAATCTCGCCGATAGCTGCACAAGTTCAGTTGAGATGTTTACCATATGAGCAATCTTCACGCGAGTACCTACTAACATATCATGAACTATATTGATCATCTGTAGTTACCTCAATGGGACGACTTGGCAGCTCATTATCAAAGACGGACGTTCGACAACGATTGAATTCAATAAATCACTAACTGATGGTGGTCATCGAAGGGGTATCCAACATCTCCTCTCTCTTCTAAGCAATTGTGTTCATTAAACACCACCTATTACAACAATCCCGTTAATTAAACGTATTTGTTAATTTTGTCCATAAAATTCAATACGTCTCTTCGGATAATTCTTGAAGTTGAATAGGTTTGTAATGGTGGAACTTGCTTTCCTTCCGTGTATTATGATCTTAAAACATTGACGTGTAAAATGTGGATTTTCGGTTACTTCAAACAATACGTCCTCGCTAGTTGCATTTTTTTTGTACTCCAGATTTAGGAAGTCTTCACATGATCAATTCCTCTAAAATGCTTCAAAGTTTTCCTCACAATAGCTTGAATAATTCATTGCCTATTTGGACATTCTTTATTGAGCTTCTTGTGTTCTCTTAGGGCCAGCATACCCAACCATTAGAATCGTTATTGTTTCAGCTTCAGTTAAAATGACCACCTTATGTTGCGTGAAAGCAACTTTGGAATAATTTTTTGATCCAAAATAATTTCACTTTTAAACACACCGTGTAGCAGCGGTGTTAGCTAATGACGTAATTCGACTTCTTCGCCTATTTCCGTTGCATAATCCGTTGCTGTATCTAATGTCTATACCATCCGTTACGAATAGTACCTACGTACCAGTATAAAGACAGTCTTTAGAAATCTTCTGAAGAAGCTGACAGCATGGTAAGCGAAACGTCAAGTAAAATATTAACTACACGACATCACCCGAAAGACATTTCTACTATGGATTACGGTCATGAAAGCCTACACTCAACTACGTACCAGTATTACCTGTGATGCGATCACTAAACTTGATCGAGTTTACTACGCAAAACATTCACGATACTCGGCTGAATTAATTCTAATAGCACTAGGTTATTTCCGTCATTGGAAAGAAATGATTTACGAGAACGTTTGTAGTAATTTATAGTTTTGTGCGATCGGTTGCTTATCAATTAAATACGTTATAAACAATTGAATTTGAAAAACATTGAGCCACTTTGGACACGAAGCCAGTTCTCGAATAAAAATGACGAATTCGAGTCGAGTTGCTAGTATCGTGATCCCGACCTTGGTTTACTACAAACGAGTAGCGAATTGAATATAAGGTAACGGATACAAATAAGTACAAAAAGTAACAATATTCGATGTCTCCACATTGAAAAATTTAATTCAACAAACTGTGTTCGTTGATTTCGTTTTGGTGAAGCAACAAAACAAATTATATTAACTAATAAATTTATTACAACAATGAAGCACGTTTGTGAAATTCAAACCTGTTTATTAATATAATAAGTACCCGTTTATTAACTTACTTTGTGAGAAGCGAAACATATTTTAGGGGATTTTTCATTAGACATTATAAATGCATTCTTTATATCAATAAATCCGTTTATTCTATATGCGAAAATGTGCGTTCGTTGGGCCAATTTTGATAAAAAAAATTGTTACATTCACGAATTTTTTTATTGTACTTACGAAAATTTTTCGTTCAGTGCAGCTGCACGGCAGTAAATTTTAAAAAAGGTTCCGTTTTGAAGATTTTGCATGCTTTCACTGCATACGTCAGCGTTTCGATTGTAGTTCGTAGTTTGGACATCACCAAGCTTATCATTGACAGTAGATTGGTGTAAAAAAAATTTTGCTTGGTGATAGATAAATTTTCATTGAAGCTACCCTTTATCTTTGTGCCATAAAAACAGTTTTCCAAGTGAATCATAAGTAATAATCTCATAAATAATTAGAATGAAATAAACAGTAAATGACATCTTTTTTAAATGAGTTTGGCATGAAACTTTAGAACGCCAAAAATTGCAAATAATTCACCAGGATTAAGAAATAATAAAACTTTTATTTACAAAAAAAGGTTTCTTTATTACAGGCATTACTTTTTTCTGATTTTATTTCATTTTTTTTATATATAAATATACATCGATTTAATACATCATACATTTATTAAATATACATCTCGATTTATCTTAATTTATACATTATATATTTAAATATGTAACAAATATAACAAAAAGCGCATTAAATAGTAATAAAAAAAAATTAGTTACAATTCCTTCTCGATATTGAATAAAAATAATAAATTTACACTTAATAAGGTTTTGCTAAATTTACTACATTTTTTTCTATTTTATTATATTATTTCACCGTTTCATACAGTCAAATAGTGTTGTACATATTAATAGGTATTTACTACGATTTCCCTATAATATACGATCAAATATAGATAGTCTTTGTTTATTTCAGTTATTTTTAAAATTTTTGGTCGACAATGAGTGAAATGTTATAGAATATGTTTTATTTTGGGAACGCTTTTGTTGGTCATGTATTATTACTACTGTTATTAGTACTTTCTTTCGTCTTACGTCATGAGGGTTAGTTGGTTTATGTAAAGGTACCTCTTCGTTTGGCATTCATTATAGTCACCGCCAGGAAATAAGCTCCGATGGCTCCGATGATCTGAAAGGAAAAAACATTTTCTTTAAATATTGTCGTCGTATTTTAAATTGCCGGTATTCCTACAACAAAACATTTCCATCGTATTTAACGAAAACGACGAAAACGTACTAAAAATCGAACAAAATTTTATTCCGAGCAATAAATTTTCTGCCACCCTCTTTTACGACTTCCCAGTGAAAGATATAGCGCCTTCACCGTGCGAGTTACCACTAGCGCTTTTAAGCTTTGCGTGTGTGAAGATTATTTCGTCGCAAACGCTTCCTAAAAGAATAAAATGAAATTTAGCACGCTCCAAAAGTCGCACCATGCTACTTTTTATGCTTTGAAAGCTACGAGCGTAAAATGTTAAGATGGGTGGGAAATCGTAAAAATTCCCTCAAAATGTCATGCGACTATGCACTATCGTGAGCAATTCAACGCAAACGACATTGAGAACATTCACGTTTATCTTGGTTTATTTTAGTTGTTTAAACGAATCTTTTTTAACCAACATTTTCGATAACGCTAATGTTACAAAATTTATTATTGGTTTATACCGCGTACGGTATTTTGAGCCTAAGGCAAAAGCAATTCAAGAAGTAAGCAGGATAGAATATCAAAAATTTGCGAACGTAGATATTGGATTATTTAGAGGTTATTTAAAATATTTTTTAAGACATATTACTTCCGGTTATTCCGGAAATGAATGTCAATCCTCTATTTTAAACGGGATATCTGTGATTGTACCATAAATTTGGATTTGAAGATGTATTTCCGTCAATTACTATTTTATCCATACCCTACCGCACCTTCCGTATCTGTCGAGTTCATTGATATAACACCTGCCAATAAAATTCTAACGTACACACATATCTCGCACCATTATAGCTCGCCCGAAAATCACGTCAATCAATTCGGTGGCCATAAAGTAAACGATATCATCCTTAAAGTGTAACGAAAATTACACAACTCAATCGTTTGGCGTAGAACAAGGATGTTTTTCCGTTTTCCACACTTCGTTCGGTTCACAATTCATATTTATCGAACCGTCTATCATTTCAAGGACTCTTATTTTCGAGTATTTTTCTTGTTCCCACGGCTGCTTTTCCTGTACACCTCAGGAATATAGAAAAAATATCCGCCTACAACTCATGAAGCTATGGGAAGGAAGGCTAGTGTTGGGAAAACACGAGGTGATTATTTTTCTTGGATAATTGAGTCTTGTTTTTTGTTTAATGATAAAAATAACAGTCGATGTTGCATCTTGGAGTAAATAAGGTTGTTTTTAGTGTTGTGATTAATATATATTTGGATTGTTTGTTATTTTCACTAAGAATTTAACTTCGTTTATTTACGTGGAAGGGTAACTTTTTGTTTTTCATTTATTTTATCTTCGTTTGTTTATTTAGTACAATTCCGATCATACGGAGATCAATCAGAGGTTGTTTATTCTTCATACTGACCAACGTTCAGCATCTAGCCAGACCCTACACCACATCCGGCTGGTTTTAGTCAATAAGCTACTCCATATATACAAAATTAAAAATAGCGATTGACTGCGGATTCATGTTTCTATCAAAATATCTTTATGAATGAATTATAGGAAGGCTCGTCTAACTTTTACGATAAATAAATCCACGTTATTCAAAACTATAATTAATAAGCTGTAAAAGAATATAACTCTATAAAAATATCAATAAAAAAGCCATAAACCTGTCAGAATTCGTGGTCTGAACTATCCCAAACAACTGCCCGAATCTTCTCGGCGATCAAACAAATTTATTCTTAGGTCAGATATTTCCGTATCAATATTTGTGGGGATCAGTTTTCTTCTTTATTTTCTATGTTTTAGATGTAATTCATTTTACCTTTGTCCTATAACTTGTCCTCCATTCATGATAATAAGAATAATCAAGTATGCCAATTAATTCAATAACCTGTGGCATTGACTGCATAATGCGAGCAAAAAAAATCTTACCTCCAGAATATACAGTATTGTAGATATTGCTCCAACTGTCTTGTAAAGGAATACTATCTTTTCTGCTACCGCATCTGCACAACCTTTGTTTTTCAGACCGCTGTGTCTGAACGCATCACATATGGAAGGGTCAGCAGTACAGCAGGATTTAGGAATTTCTACTGGCGGCGTCATATTCTTATAGTCGGCGAAGCTATTACTACCGCAGCAATGATACTGGAACCGAAAGGAAGCATATATTTAGATTAATTGGAAATAATGACTAAATAATCGGCTGGAAACTGTGGTTTCGCACATATACAGCTGGAAATACATTAGGAACATTACGGCTAATTTTTAGCGCAATTTACATTAGAATTAATTGTGGTAAATGTTTTTTTTTATCTATTGAAGTAGTAATACTTCCGATTTTGATGTTGGCCAAACGCTAATATAGAAAAAAACATGTTTAAATTAGGCTAATATGAACTACGAGCTCTTTTCTATTTTAGTTGGCTCGCCTAATGAAACGACACCAATCAAAAAATACTAAACGTTTCATTATTTTTATTTCATATTAATTAATAGGGCATACTTAACAATATGCAATAGAAGACAGATATATGAAGAATTGCAAACGCCGATAGAAGAATTAAAACTGACAATGTTATTTTAAGCCAAAGAAAATCACCCTTTCACGACACGTCAAAGGAAAAACAGATAAAGATAAATTGTGACATCGTAACGCATCGTAACGGTGTGAAATACAATGGAACGATGAGGCTCGATCGAAAGTGTGCGCGTTTGAGGGTCGAATTATTCGCAAAAAAAAGCATGAAGCTTTCCATCCCAATTTCCTCAAAAGAAAAGCTAATGTTTCTGGATCGATTATGGTTTGGGGCAGAGTGATTGTCCAAAAGGATGAAAACTTAATTTCATTGAAGGAACTGTGGATACAAATAAATACTTTTACCGGTTACTGAAAAATATTTTACATTAGGACAAGAATTTCTAATCTAGCAGGGTGGTGCAGCATGCTACATCTCAAAAACACCCTAAAATGGATGGAAGACAATATCCTATGAAAGTTTTAATTTGTCTTCAGTCGAAATTTTGTGGCACGATTCCTGAACTGAAGCAAAAACTTCAGGAAAAATGGAATTCATTTACACCAGAATTTCTGTTGTTATAAACGATAAAGCCGGCGTTAAATCTACTTTTGTTGGCATTTTTTTTCTTTCATTTTGTATTATCGGTTCTAAATATTTAACAAGTATTTATCTTAAAGAGATAGTAAAAAAGATTTTAGTGCCTTTAGATGGAAGTAGCGGCTTTCGTCATTAAGAGTTTTTTTTTTGCAATAAAACTTAACAAAACTGACTTTTCGGCAATAAATTTATTAACTTCATTAGAAAAGTCAAATTGTTTATTTATTTGCAACTTCTTTATTAAGGTTTGAGGTATTACCGAAATTAAAAGTGTGGCCTGTGTTAGTTTCATCTTCTTTTAAAGATGTTATGTTGTCCTACCGAGCTATGTGAGGTTTACAGATGTTTTAAAACTTTCGAATAACGAAAGCCCCTACTATCTAGAAAAATCTTCCAATTCAAAATGAAAACCTCACAACTGCTAGAGGTTTGTTCCAACTTATGGAATACACGGTACAGTTATAGTAACGTATCTGCGCAATGTTCCAACTAACTCACGAACTGTATATTACAGAACGATAATCATTGGAGTGAACCAGAAATGGAAGGGTAATATCGATACCTAGCGCTCTAGAACTGATATACATGTAATGTTTCAAGCGTGACATTTTGTCAATAACCTGAATTGAAACATTTAAAACAAGTTATCGTAAACAGCGTTCTATATATATAAATGAGACGGAGGAATTTGTCGAAATAGCGATTCTTCATCGGTTTTAGGAACCGTTTACAAAAGGTGTAAGCTTAACACATTTACGAAATGATTCCCGGATCGTGAAAAAACCGCTAGTTGGAACAAACCTAAATACCGATTTCAGAAAAATCCTGGAGTGGGCCAACTAAAATAGAAAGGGGCTCGTGACGGTTTGAACCTTACCTATGAAGAAGAATATATGTTACATAGGTTCCTTCTTGAAGTGGCGTAGACAAATATATGAATAAGGCACCACATATTAGCTAATCTTCTATGCACTTATTTTTTAAATTTAGAATAAGAGGTATTTCCTAATTTCGTTTTTTATATACTGTATTGCGGAAAATCCCGTTCTTTAAGCATTGTAACAGTCAAATATCGAATTTACACATACTAAAAAAATTAAAGAAAAGATGACTCAAATTGTGAGCTCCGCATGGACATGTCCACACATACACTCCCCGACAAAAACTTAGACGCGGTAAGATGTTTCCAACAACATTTCTTTGCGAAACTAGCAAGATATCTTTTTAAGTTTTTATTCATAAAAGTAAAATAAACTTAAAAATATCTCCTCCAGTAATATATGAACTAAATAATAAATTATTATTCCAATATTTAAACAATTTCTGCGACAAAAATTTAGACGCTGTGTTGCAAATGTAAAACAAAAATCAACAAATCAGTGATCAGTAATGCGTAGATCCTCCATCGTTCTTAATCACTTCCAATAGTCTGTCATTAATAGATTTATATAAATTTAACACATAATTTTGAGGTGTATTCTGCCATTCAGTCACTATTGAAGTTTTCAGTTCCTGTACCGTGAAATATTGACGGCCTCCGCCATAAACGCTACGTGCCAATTCACCCCACATATTTTCAATAATGTTTAAGTCTGGTGACCGTGCCGGCCACTGTAAAGTTTTAATCTTTTTCTCTTTAAACTATTCGGTATGGTTTTTGCTTTATGAATTGGCGCGTTATCTTGTTGAAAAACAAAATTGCGCCCGGCCCATTGGTTTCCAAAACGTAGAGGATTGTCACGCAATAAATCTTTATACCTCGCAGATGTCATTTTGTTTGTGCAAAACACTATCCCACTTTTATCTCGGAATCCAATCGCTGCGCATATCATCACAGATCCACCCCCTAATTGTCTGGTCATTTTCACTTTTGGTTCCTTTCTCAGATCATGATAATAATGCGAGTACCGATCCGGTCCGTCCAAATTAAAACGTTTCCCATCCGAAAATATAACTTTTTCCCATTGTTTCTTCCAGGATACGTGTTCTTCAGCAAATCTCAACCTCGCTTCTTTGTGTTTCGCCGAAAGTGGCGGTTTTCTCAACATTTTCTTCAGTGATATTGCCGGTGACGCCTTTAAAATCCTTTGAACATTACGCAGGTGCGTTTGTACCCCCGCCTGTTCTGCAATAACTCTCGCCGACGCAGAAGAATTGGATGCACACCGCAATATCATGCGTTTATCCCGCTCACTTACAGCTTTCGGTCGCCCCTGGCCTTTTGGTTTGCCGTAATTTTCCGGATCTTTTAGGAAATTTCTAACGCAATGTTCGCTTCTTCGTAACCGACGAGCAATTTCCTTCTTACTAACACCATCCTAGCGCCAGGCTAGAACTTTACCCCTTTCTATCAAAGATAATTGCTTTTTCCTACCCATATTGCAAACACTTTATAAAATATAATTTCTCGTGGTGAAATGTGTACACTTTACCAGCACAACCACTGCATACAAAGAGAAGTATGAAATTAAAAAAATTTTGCTTATATTAATGTAACAAATGCACAGGGTCTAAATTTTTGTCGCATTTAAAATTCCTATTTTGATCTGGGAAAATCTCAATTACCCCTCATAAAGCAATAAATACCCAGAAATATCTATAAATGGACTATTTACATAACAAGTATTAATAACCCTCATTTACATTTTATATAATGTCTATAAACTTTGTTTCGTAAATAGAAACGATACCGCGTCTATGTTTTTGTCGGGTAGTGTATTTATGTTTCAGAATCCTATTCATTGAAATGATAAATTACCTTTAATAGAATGTGAAAAAATAGAAAATAGAGTCTATAATAATTTTTTTTAATTTATTTATTTTTCTAATAATATTTCTAATAAGAGAGAAGTCGATATTTGAATTGGAAAATTTACCTAAAACATTACCTTTTCTTCTAAATACACTTGAACCTGCTGATATTTTCGGTCGCTATCCCCGTATCTGGCTAGATTATTGGAGATTTTCTGCCTGGCGTGAATTAGGATGTCCTTGTTCCCACTGGCCGCAAACGACAATCCGCTGATTACGATCTGGATAACAGCTAGCAACAGCAGGGCACCAGCTAGCTGAAACAAGCAGAATAAAAACCAGTGAGCCATGACAAATTCTTCCTTCCGAAAAAAAAAGACGATTTATCACGCTAGATTAGCCTAAATTAGATTTAAAACGTAAAGTGAGAAGGCTCAACGAATTATCTATGTCGCACTTATCAGATTCATCGGCAATGGTAGGCCTTTCTATTTATAGAATTGACCTGATAGGGTCTTCTTTAAACTATGCGTCTTGTACTGTGAAGGGGCATTAGGTTACCGGACGATACATCAAAGTCAATTAATTTTAAGCTTGAAAACTTTCCGTTTTTAGACATCCCGTATTGAATATAGAGTCTGCGAAATAGTCGCGTGTTATTTCTAATAATTAAGGTATTATTACATGGTTGTATTTGTAACTAGGTGGTAAGGAAAAAAATAACAGTTTATGACTGTGATTTTCCAAAAACACACAATGCATATTAGCAGGCTGTATTGTACATAGGTACATTGTCACTTCCGTGATTATCTGTTCTATCTCGAACATTTTAAAATGCTCAAGTAGGTACTTTTACTTTAACTTTTGACATGTAACCTTGTTGCTTTAAAAAGCTCCGATGTATCAAATTTCATTGCATATAGCGTGGATGTTTCAAAACAGGTATTCTGCCGTCCTAAGTGCGTTGTGCTACACTTGGCGATTTTATTCTTCCGTATCTGTAGCACCTTATGTGCTCACTGAATCTGGTGCTCTTTTCGTTTAACCAATGCAGACTTTTTCACAGTCACTACATGCAATTTAACAAATTTTCGACCTTTCCTTCATGTTCGGTTTATCTTCCGGATTGCCCAGAAGGTTTTGAGCATTCTTCGCGGATTGAAACATACATTCATACATATTGAAAAAAACTAAAAGCTTTACTAATACCTTTCGATACGTTGTGAAGGGGAAGTTTTTCAAATAAGGTCGTGGAATTTCTTACATAATGCCTATGTTGAATTTTCTTAAGAATTTCTATGAATTTAAGTACTTTATTGGGCCTACTTATACTCGAAGGGAATTTTAGCAACCTATTAAGAAGCCAATCGCGACCATTTTGTTTTGTCGATTCAAAGCTTTAATTTCTTTGTAGAAGTTTGAAAGATATAATGTTAAAGCTGCAAACATGGATTGCTATGTATTTTTGGTTTTTGCACAAATGCTATCTGAATGTTTGATACCTTTCCAATTCGTACCCCAATTCGTTTAAAAGTTGCAGAAAAATAAATAGAGAGAATCATTTTGTATAGTTTAATCATAAGACTTCTGAAACAACATATTAACCACAACTTTTAACAAAAAAAATAAAATGAAAAACAGCAACATTCCGCTTTCGGGAGCATTCTTCAACAAGCTCAACAATGGAAAACTTATTATCCGCGAATATAATAATTTTATCACTTCTAAATTATTTCCTAATAATTATCTGAAAATCCTAAAATTGTAAGATCTCAAATCGTGAATGTTTATGAGCATTAGCTGCAATTTCCATCATTTTAATCGACCAATTACTACGGCTTTGTAGTTATACGTAAAGTTCCCACTTTCCATACGCTTCGCGGGCGTCGATATGGATGTGGTCGTTCGGGTGTGTGATTCGTGATATATGCGCAAGCGATCTTATTGCAATAGTAACGCATTACAAAACATTACAAATCTGGCCCCATGTTGGGTGCCAAATTTGTAATGTTTTCGTGGAATAAAAATTTTTCAAAAAACTTAAATAGAAATTTTCTTTTTGCGCCGAACACATTGAATGCGTTACTACTGCGTTACTTAATCTGGATAATCAAATTTAATATATCGATAATGCTAGATGCTAATTAATTCGGTATAATTTTTCTTAATAACGGGGGTGGATATTACGCGCATTGTTTGGAACGGTATTCATACGAATATTGTGTATATAAATATCATAATTCGAGGATTTTTTTTGTCAAATGGTTGCCAAGATATTTTCTTCGTTTGTATGTACAATTCTTCAGTTCGGTTCAGTAGATTGTGAACATCAGACTACTACATTATTATTTAATAATCTAAATATAATATATTTATATTCCATTTTATTTATTACGATTTTTATTAAAAATTCCATTATTTATCAATATTTGTACAAGGATGATTTTTTTTTTCATTACGTACATCTTAAATTACAGCTTTCACGCCAATTTTGATATACATATGTATATTCCGTATAAAACTCGTCTGTCTGGAAATGCAGCATTTTAAAGATCTTCATCATCATCGAATTGTTAGTCCTTAAGCCAGTCTTTTATCAAGTACAGCATAGCTACGTAATAGCGAATATAAAAAAAATAATTTAAAAAGTCACGTCCCCCTCGATGACGTTTCTTTATGATATTTTTTTGTGTGGAAACATTTGTATTTTACGATCACGACATTCCGATTCAAACTCCACAGCCTTCCATTTTTGGAAAGAAAATCGGATCAAAAATCCACTCAAAAATAAAATTCTTGCCTTATGGAATCACGCCATTCCATTTCCGCTTAACTACATATTACATACATACATATTTTTTTATTCGATCCGGAAAGCGTTATACATCCTAAAAATCTTAAAAACCGTCCTTCATAAACAACTATTTTCATCATTCGCGTTTTAGAATTTATGTACATGTGTATATGTATGTATGTATATGCGTATGAAGGCACATATATATACATTTGTATATAGAAAATAGCGTTTCCTGTACACGAACTAATTTAGAATCCGCCAAAAATCGATCTCGCCATCTCCGTCGCTGCCATCCGCGCCGCTGAATATCGCGGGGGGAGAGACTTTATTAAAAGCGTATGTTGTCATAGAGCATCAGCATTTGATGTGTCATTCGTACGGCGTTTAATTTTAAGCCGACCGAGAGAGAAGTAGGTCGGTATGGTAGAGGAGGCATGTCAAGGTCTCCGAATGTATGCCTGCGATTCGCGTTATTACGAACGGCAGAGTGGCCACTTTAGAAAGCTTATAATCTTTTGCAACACGTGCTTGCATAGGTAAAATACCAAACTAAACATTGCAAACCAACAGCAATAACATGAAATCGAAATAATTCCGATTATCTGCTTCTGAGCGATAAAAATCCGATCACCCCCAATGGACAAACTCCATAAACTAAAACACGGGTTAATCTAGAACCAACCAAAGCATGATAAATTGATTGAAAATTGAAACCAAATGATTCGGAGACATAACACATTTTAATGCCAGCACTTCAAGACGACAGTCACCTCTTTATCAGCACAGCTCCTCTGTCTATTGTGAAAGCGGACCACTTAGGTTTTATAAATTTGTATACTCAAAAAGAAAACAATTTAATCATACAATAATTTTGACAAATGCTTGTAATGATCGACGCAATCTAAGGCCAAGAAGACAAGGCACCCAATTGCCTCGATGAAGGAAACTAGCGTGATATAAAAGTTCATAATGAGAACAATAATAATTGATTTATTTGAGAGGAAATCACATTGATTATTCTAAAAACTTTGCAAAACGATCTAAAAAAAAGTACGCGAGCATTTTTGAGAAACTAGATGATCTTATAGGTTATTAAAACCGTTGTTTTTGTACAAAAAAAATAGTTTTGGCACCAGAAGAATAAATACCCAGAGCTAATTGCGGGTATTTCATTATTATAGAAAGTTTTACCACAACAGCAACTTTACAATAAATACAGGTTAACTCTTTGGAAACATCAATTAATATCTGCAGACTAGTTTTTATTTTACTTAGTAACAAAGCTATTTTTACAAGAAGCGAAGTAATAAATGTTCACAATAATCATGACCGCTTGGCTTGGGTGTTCAAAAACAACATATTTGCCGACATTAAAACCACAGCATTGACCTGTTTCTTGCATTCTCAAATATTTTCATTGAAATAAATACAGAGAATCCTGGTAAAAACGAAACGCTTTGAATATCTTTCAAGAGATATGTTTTCCACATTTAATACATTCTCTGAAATGCGCCAATTTTTATTTGGAGGGCGACAAATTCTGATGAAGGCCTTCTAGGCGAACGCATGAATCGTAAGATAATAATCCGCAGCTTCCGGTTTTATTATTATTACGACCGCCGGGTCTGTGAAATTGTAATAGTAGATCAGAATTTCTTAATACTATACTTGTTTCTGAGATTAATGTAAACGATGAGGTTAATCGATATAATTACAATTACTGAAATGACGAAAATCCTCACGTTTACCAACAGCATTCCAAGAAAATTAAACGTGTGAGCGGGAAATCTTGGTAATGACACCGTACCGTCTCTTCCTGTTACCGGGTGACAATCTTAAGCAAGATGAAATGGTTTTCCAATAAGATGGGGACCTCTTAGTTTTTCTACTCCCGTTAGAGAATTCCTTAACCACAAGTGTCCCGGCTACTGCATAGGACGGAAAAGCCTTACGGAATGGCTACCTTGATCACCTGATGTTCGTTGTAGATTTGAATAAAGTTTGTGTAATGTTGGAGGAGGCGAATTCTAACAATTTCTAAAATAAATCAATTATCGTTTTCTAGTTGAACTGTTGTATCTGGGTTGCTCACGGCTGCGGGGTTGAAGGAATGCGAATCGTTTTTCGTCGGAAATGGGCTCCTTCAAATAAAAAATTATGAAAAACGTTTCTCAAAGATTCTAGGTGTTTCGTTTTTCACACTCTATCACACTCTGTATACAATAAACGAAAAATATTAACATTGCCATAGATCTTTTCGTTACACGTTACATAGATACATAATGAAGAATGCTAAAATGGATTGACATATCGACATAGAACTGATTAGTTACAGGCAGTTGTTTACACACACACCGAAATACTTTAACTCTACGGAATGTAAATGCTACAACATACGTTTGGCTTTTATATCTGTTTGTACATATGTACACATATGTATATAATGTGTACAATCTTGGAGGTATCCAGGTCAAATGTAATACAACTTCGAACCATATGAAATTAATTGAACGCTTTTAAGATTAATGTTTGATATTTATATTCGTCTTCAAAAAGAGTATCATCCACTATTATTTCATCCACGTGTTACTTTAAACAAGGCATCAACCCATGCTTACTTATTTTCTTTTACAAATCTAATTTCAAACGATTGAAGCAATTGCCCTATAAGTAGGATGTTGAGCGAGAGATAGAGTTATTATCATACAGATAATCATAGATAATTGAGAGAAGGCAAGTACGCTACATTATGATACAATACGGCTGTGATAATGGGAAGATTTTGGTACGAACACTGCCGTCCAGAGAAGTTCGGTCGGTTGGTAAAAAACATGAAAAGGTTACAGAAACAAACGAAACTAAAAACAAAACGCAATTTTATTGTATGTACAGGTAAAAAAGACAAAAATAAGTAAAGAAAAAGTTATTCTGGTCTAATATAACATACTGAACTTTTTTTTTTTCATCGAAAAAACCTCGCTTGCTGTTAATCACCGCTCGAACTATTCTAGGCATTCTTTCGATAAGTTTTGCTAAAATGGATTGTGGAATATTAATCCATTCATGTTGCAGAATATTCCGTAAATGTTCTTGTGAAGTTGGGCATATTTTTCGGATCCTCCTGTCCATTTCATCCCACAACAACTCTATAGGGTTCAAATCTGGGCTTTGTGGGGGCCATGTCATTACTTTCAGGGTGTGCTGTTCTTCTTGCTCCTTTAGATAGTTCTTACACACTAACGCAGTGTGTTTTGGGTCGTTGTCATGCAAGAATGTAAAGTTACGGCCTATTATACGCAATCCTGATGGCACTGCATGATTCTGGAGTATTGCAAAATAATTTTCCTTCTTAATTACACCCTGCACTCTGCATAAATCTCCCGTCCCAGCAAAGGAGAAACATCCCCACACTAACACAGAACTACGCCCTTGCTTCACTGTAGGCACAATGCAGTTCGGGATCACTTTTCGGTTTTAGATCTTCGGACATAAACTCGTCGATTTTGCCCAAAAACCTCAAACTTTGACTCGTCACTCCAAAGCACGTGTTTCCAATCATCTAACGACCAATCTAGATGAGAACGGGCCCACTATAGCCGTTTTGCTCTGTTGCCCCCGACGTAATAAGGGTTTTCGAATGGCAATGCGTCCATGAAGGTCCGCTTGTTGAAGTCGACGTTTTACCGAAACTTGTTCTTCATGGCCGCGATTGACTTCAGCTGCTATTTGTGGCGCTGTTAATTTTCTATTGCGTTTGCTTAATAATACAATTCGCAAATCTTCAGCTTTTGTTGTTTTCCTAGATGCTCCAGGACGAACACGATTTTCTATAGTTCCAGTTGTCCGATATCGCTTTATGATGTCATTTACTGTTGAACTTCTCATATTTATTTTTTCAGCAATTTGTCGCCTCGATTATCCTTCTTCAAACAGCGTAATGATGCGTGAACGTTTTTCTACACTGGTAGGCTTGCCACGTGCCATTTTGAAGTAAATTTTCTTAAAACTGTCGCGCAAAAACGACAGATGCGCACCAACACACGTTCAACAGTAAAATGAAGCAAATTTATACCTTTACGTCTGCGATAAAGAAACAAGAATGATACTGCGGTATATTTCCTAAATGTATTGTTCGTTAATAGTCCCCAAACGACCCGTTTCAAAAGATCGGTACTTCCGAGAAATTCTTGGAATGATAATAAAAGGGACTTTATTGTGGTCGTCGCAATATTTCTACTTTACATAATAATTTATGGCTTTAATCCCTTAGAAAAGAGTGTATGCTTAATATTTTTCTAATTTTATGTATTAATAATTGTATACAGTGTGATATAATAGATTTTTATTGTATGACCGAACTTCACTGAACGGCAGCGTACATCAGTGCTTGGAGTCGGAGAAATTTATTTAAGCGAAGGCTGTATGAATACCGTTCGTTATATAACAATGCTAAATGAAATCTTGAAGCCGTCTATATTCATATTATTTGAAAATGAAGGACCAGATTCCCATTTTCAACGGCACAATGCGCCTTGTCACCGTCTCAATGGGGCATTGCGTTGGTTTCGTGGTAATAGAATATATCTTTTAGTGTAGCCAACATGGCCTTCCCCATTATAAAAGGTAACATCAAACATAAATGCAAGTCATTAGCAGAATCGAAAAAGAAAATTGCGGAAAAATGGGAAGCTATAGCTGCTAGTATTTGTCAAAAATTTATTTTGTCAATACTCAATCGCAATAAAGCTGTTACACATAGTGCACATACTGACGCTATAAAATATTAAAGTATACTAATAAGTTGTTTAGAGTACGTACATGCAATAAATTTGATTTAAACCATTGTACTTTTATACATACTAATAATAATAAGAGCGCCTAAAGCATATGACCAAGGCTGTATACTGAATAGGTTTTTTTTCATGTTTTCAGCTTGCAGCATACGTCGAAATTGAGATTAAAAATGTATGTGCTAATGGATAGCGGCGATATTTGATTTTCTGTTCGAATTTGTCGTCATCAGTCGAACGTACTAATAATTGATTATAATCGATTGCTCGGGCGGATAATGCGTGGGAAGTTAATAAGTAGAGGAAGGATTGGGAAATGGAGTTGTTGAATTGGTTATTTGTTGTGGAAGATTTATACGGTCATGGCTTGTTTATCTGCCGCCCTTTTTCCTACCTGTTGAGTTTGGTTTTTGATTAATCTATGTTTGCTTGGCTTGTTTGATTCTTATCGTTATTCCAATATTGTCTGTAATTTTTGTTTGCTGAATTACTTTTATTACATTTATAAACCGATAAGGCGGATATATTTGGTCTTATTTTACTTTTTTCTTATATACACTAGGCACCATTTAATTGTATGCAATTTGGCATTAATATTGTTGTGGTTAAGTTAAGATTATCATTTACGAGGATGGCCCGTATTAAGGAAGATAATGCATTTAGTAGATTAATTTCTCAACATAATCTACTGGCAGCTCTATATACTCAATCCAATGATGTTCTAATCCATCCAATCCAATCCATTAAGCCATCCAAATAATAGGATTTGTTGAACTCTGCAAAATTTTCTTGTTTGGAAAAAGAAGTTACAGAGGACTAAATCTGACGAATTTGCTACAGCACCAATTTGTACCGTAACTGGAGTATTGCCAATAAGTGTGCCGGGACGCTATCGTAATGGTAGAGATTTTTTACTTCACTAGGTGGGGCCCTTTTCTCTTTAGTTCAGCGTAGAATCTCCAAACAAACAATTCAGATTATGCCTTAAGAATCCCAAAAAAAGCCAGGAGAAATCCGTTTGTCCACACTGACCTTTGGTTTCTGGTGTGTAGTGATGTATCCATATCTCGTCTACAGTACTCTAGCGCCACAAAAACTCACTCGTACTGCGCTTAAATATATTTAAACATGTTTTGTGCAACGTGTACAAAACCTCCACAAAAACAATTGAAATGTTTATCTACGTAAACCTTACGTAATCACCTCAATGGGACTCCTCATCAAAAACGAATGTTCGGCCATACCATTAGGAAATGATAAATATGAACAAAGATATTGGGTATTACAATTGGAGACAACGTTGCCCATTACAATATATGTAAGAGGCAAGGCATATTGCCTTGCTGAAATTTAGCATTTTTTAAATCAAAACACCTGGGCTTTCTTGCAAAGGAAGCAAAAGGCATGTCTGAATAAATGCTAATTTCTGAACATGATAGCTAATAGGGAAAAGTACGCGCGTGTGGGACTATGCACGATTTCCGTTTCTGGTGAAAAAGGATTTTGGAGAGTGAAATCGGTTTTTGAAAAGCGGGGCTTTCTCCGCTTCTTGTTAATTAATTTCTATTAGATGTGCATAAATTTTATCGCAGGCATTTGGGATTTTTAAAGCGCCATCGAAATATACTAAACTTCATGCAATTGGGACTTAATGGGTATGACCCCACTTATGTATTTTTAAGAAATTCTTTCGTACATGGACACTTTTGTGTATAATATTTACCTTCAGGATACCCATAAATATCACTCCAAAGAAGCGATCGTCGGAAACATGTACAAAATATGACGCATGATGACGTACACAACACAATAAAACCAACAATCACGTAAGCCCATTATCATTAAGAAGAGCAATAAAGGCACTAGTAAATTATTTCCGCAAACAAATCACCTACTTCCCGAGCTGTGAATTAATCTCTACTTCGACCTATTATGCATCTCAACGAAAACAATCGCTTTGGATACTAAAACAATCGTTTGACCACCGGTCGAGTGCATTAACCGTGCTCTAGCTGGCAAATATTTACGGTGAGACGTGAGTTGAATGATGAGCGGTGGCAAGCCAGCAAACGAACGACGTTTGATTCATTAATGACAGTAAAAATAAACTTAGACAGTAACATCATTTGTCTAAGTTTTCAGTAGCTAGTAGGATCATAAAACGATTCTTCCCGTATCAGAACAATTCAGAGCATCTCACTCACTTACACGTATGAGTATTCCTTTAAAAAGTATGCAACAGAATGATTTAACCTACGAATATTTGCAGCTCTCGGTTCTCGCACACGGTATACGTAAGTGTAGCCTGTGTACAATGAAAATATTCTGAAACAGCCATTTAATGTTTTGGCAAGCTTCTAAGAAACAATAAACAGAATGTCTTAGTTATGGGATTAAAAATGTATAAACTCTTGACAACATTTCCAGATGACAGATAAGTAATTTAAGTATCTTAAATTAAACACTAACACACAACAAGATTTTTAAATGTGACCCATATAAATAATGTTGGATTGGCAAAAAGTAGCTTACGAAGAACAAGATATTTCATCAATTCGAATCATAAAATACGCTTTTTATCTTTCCAAATAGTTTTCCGAAGAAACATTTATATTGCTGCCTACTGTAATAATTTTTTGAAAAATGTTCGTCATATTTTACCTTGCTACCTAGAAGGCTAATTTTCGTGACAATCTTCCCAATCGAAAATCGACCAACTATACATGCATATACAGTGTGTCCACGGATTTGGTGCAAACTTATACAACAGTGAACGTTATTACCTTTTTTAAACCATTTTACGTTTTAGTTTTTTTTATGCATGTTTTTAGATGTAAAACGATTTAATAAAATTCTGTTAACTAAAATAAATTCTTTATTATAAATACAAAATTTTATGAAATATTTTCTAATGTGTATAAATTCGAATGTGATAAAAAATAAATAATTTATTCAACGTAACCTCCACCTACTTCCATACACTTCTCGACCCTATACCTTAATTCTCTGTAAACGTTCCTAAATGTTCTTACATCAATCTCACTAATTACTGTTTGTATTTTATCTTTTATTAATTATTATTTTCCTACACTCTTTATTTAACGTGTCCCCAAAAATAAAAATCCATAGGCGTTAAATCGTGCGAGCGAGCTGGCCAATGAATAGGTCCAAAACGACCGATCCATCTTTCAGGAAAGTGGTCGTCAAGCCAGTTTCTAATTAAATTAGTTGAATGCGCAGGGCATCCATCCTGCCGAAACTAGACGGTATCTCTGTTAATATCCTCCAACGATGGTAAAACAAAATTTTGTAACATATCCAAATAATTATGTTGATTTAAATTGTTTTCGAAAAAAAGGTGCCAATAATTTTATTGAATAAAATTCCACACCACACATTTATTTTCCTATAACGCTGGTTTTTCCGATTAATACGAAAATTTGTATTCTCTTCTGCTTAATATCCGCAATTTTGGGATGACACATTAGTGGTAAAAATAGCTTCATCCGAATACAAAATTTTATGATGAAAAAAATTGATTCACCATAACATTTTCTCCAACCCAAGTACTACATTCTAATACCTAAACGCATCGTTTCTTTGTAACAACAGAGCCAGTTTCATCAAATTTCTTAACAAGCTTTTTCAAAGAATTAATAGCGATATTAATGCCGGGGAATTTTGCGTTAAATTTGTTGATCGCCATACGATATGAAATATCATTAATTCCATAACACTTAATCAAATAAATTCATTTAGGCAATGTTAGCATAATTGTGATTTTCGTGATTGCAAATATCGTGTCATTTAAATTTGAAACAGACAAATAATTAAATGTCAACAGGATTTCAAGGCAATACGATTTTCAACAATAATTTGAACTTAAAACTACATTTTTGAAAGTAAGCAAACACGTTTCAACATTTATATGCATGCAGAAGCTAATCGGTGCATTTTAATATGTTTTCTAATGGTTTTAAGGCAAGCAAAAACTTTCATAAAGAATAACTATTTTTCATAAAATATTGAATAAAAAAGTTTTTCCCTCTGTGCACCAAATCCGTGGACACATTGTATAAAAAAATCGAAAAATAAATAACGGGCAAGAATACGTTAAACATTGCATATCGAATGGCGACACAAATATAAACCTAGAAATACCTCCTCTTCTCGCGGATCCAAGATTCAAGAATATCGTAATTATTTTCGATCGGAATGCCTTTCGGAACGAAAACAATAATAAATAAGTCAAAACGCGGTCATTAATGTTCGAATTTTACAATAATAAGAATTAATTTACGTCCTATTCGTGGGGAGGGGCCCAACCACGGAACGCGTATTCAAGTTATGCGTAAATATTTAGATTACATGCGGATTATTTGTAGGGAATGCACGCGAAAGGATTGAATGAGTTAGAAATCCGGTTGGTGATGTCTTTACTTCGCGTTGGTGTTTGCGCTTATCCAAAGAGAAGATCGTGCATAGGCAAGTTTAGTTGATGTAATAAGAAACTAAACAGTGATTGCCAAATTCCCTTAATAAGAATTATGCTACGAATTAAGTCCCTCCAACCATCCTGACTCAAATTAGTACGTTTGTTTAGATTATTTTGAAAGTTACAGCAAAAATGTAAGTACCAGAAATATTAGAAATATTCTACCAATAAAATGAAAGGTAGAGATGTACACTGCCGTTCAGAGAAGTTCGGTCGGTTAGTAAAAAACATGAAAAGGTTACAGAAACAAACGAAACTAAAAACAAAATGCAATTTTATTGTATGTACAGGTAAAAAAGACAAAAATAAATGAATCAAAAGTTATTCTGGCCTAATATAACATACTGAATATTTTTTTTTTTTTTTTCATCGAAAAAACCTCCTTTGCTGTTAATCACCGCGCGAACTATTCTAAGCATTCTTTCGATAAGTTTTGTTAAAACGGATTGTGGAATATTAATCCATTCATGTTGCGGAATATTCCGTAAATGTTCTTGTGAAGTTGGGCATATTTTTCGGATCTTCCTCTCCAGTTCATCACACAACAACTTTATAGGGTCCAAATTTGGGCTTTGTGGGGGCCATGTCATTACCTTCAGGGTGTGCTGTTCTTCTTGCTCCTTTAGATAGTTCTTACACACTAACGCAGTGTGTTTTGGGTCGTTGTCATGCATGAATGTAAAGTTACGGCCTATTATACGCAATCCTGATGGCACTGCATGATTCTGGAGTATTGCAAAATAATTTTCCTTCCTCATTACACCCTGCACTCTGCATAAATCTCCCGTCCCAGCAAAGGAGAAACATCCCCGCACTAACACAGAACTACGCCCTTGCTTCACTGTAGACACAATGCAGTTCGGGATCACTTTTCGGTTTTAGATCTTCGGACATAAACTCGTCGATTTTGCCCAAAAACCTCAAACTTTGACTCGTCACTCGAAAGCACGTGTTTCCAATCATCTAACGACCAATCTAGATGAGAACGGGTCTACTGTAGCCATTTTGCTCTGTTGCCCCGACGTAATAAGGGTTTTTGAATGGCAATGTGCCCATGAAGGTCCGCTTGTTGAAGTCGACGTTTTAGCGTACTCGCCGAAACTTGTTCTTCGCGGCCGCGATTGACTTCGGCTGCTATTTGTGGCGCTGTTAATTTTCTATTGCGTTTGCTTAATAATACAATTCTCAAATCTTCAGCTTTTGTTGTTTTTCTAGGTGCTCCAGGACGAACATGATTTTCTATAGTTCCAGTTGTCCGATATCGCTTTATGATCTCATTTACTGTTGAACTTTTCATATTTATTTTTTCAGCAATTTGCAGTCCCGAATATCCTTCTTCAAACAGCGTAATAATGCGTGAACGTTTTTCTACACTGGTAGGCTTGCCACGTGCCATTTTGAGGTAAATTTTCTTAAAACTTTCGCGCAAAAACGACAGATGCACACCAACACACGTTTAACAGTAAAATGAAGCAAATTTATATCTTTACGCCCGTGATAAATAAACAAGAATGATACTGCGGTATATTTCCTAAATGTATTGTTCGTTAATAATCCCCGAACGACCCGTTTCAAAAGATCGGTACTTCCGAGAAATTCTTGGAATGATAATAAAAGGGACTTTATTGTGGTTGTCGCAATATTTCTACTTTACATAATAATTTATGGCTTTAATCCCTTAGAAAAGAGTGTATGCTTAATATTTTTCTAATTTTATGTATTAATAATTGTATACAGTGTGATATAATAGATTTTTATTGTATAACCGAACTTCACTGGACGGCAGTGTATATCTAGGTGCCCTAAAATTTCTTTTTTCCAAAATAGCTAGTAGATATTGTAAATGAACTAACATCAAACTTCCACGTTACGCAAACTCTCTATGGTACTGTGTCACGCACTGAAATTCCTCGTACTTTTGAATAATCAAGAATAATCAAAATTTATAAAGTTATGACAAAGATACGATCGAATTTATTCTGTACATTTTTATAAAGAAATATTATATTAGCAACGAACATTTAAGAACCGTTTTATCGGGTTTATCGTAGAATGAAGATAGAATTTGCTAATGAAAAGGAAGAACACAAAGAAAACGTTGTTAACTGTTGTTATAAATATCTAATTTATTGACATTAGTTAAGTACACATGGTTTTGCGGTACAGATATGTCGGTATATACACAACAAAATTATCGACACAAACAGAAATCACAAGCGTTTTCTATATAGCAAGCATAACACATGCTGTTCCGTCTTTATTGTAACAACTTCTACGAAAATTCATAGCAGCAGAATAAGCTGTAATATCGTTAGACGATAGAGCGCAAGTTTAATTAGATGAGGTAGGTATATTGAGTTTCGCATGAATGCCGCTTGGGTCACTGCAAAGATAGAGTGACGTCTGGGGTTTATCGCAGGACCGGACCCTTGGTACATCCTCTACGACGGACTCTTCAAACGGAAAATATCCGAGAAGGTGGTTCTGGTTGGGTATGCGGGCAACATCACGTTGCTCATTACTGCACGAAATGCTGAGATGGCCCAACTTAAGCTAGACGAAACAATGAGGAGAGTGAATGGAGACCCACGATTTGAAACCGGCCCTCAACAAGACAAAGATCTTCATTCTCCATCCAAAAGGCGGATAGGCATAGCAGTACACCCGTGCGTGGGAGATGTGTGGATGTCACCACGAACTCTGCAGTGAGATATCTTGGTACGATGACTAATGTAAAAAATCCGCCGATAAAGCGGCGAAAATGGTGATGGATCTAAGCAGGCTAATGGTCAACGTCGGCGGTCCTTGACTGAACAAGCAGAGATTGCTGATGCTGGCAGTGTGGGCGGACACGCTAGAAAAGGAGATGTATCGTAGGAGGCTGGAGGAGGGCTGCGTAGCAGGTGGTCTCGGCGTACCGTACCGTGTTAGAGTCGGCAGTCCTGGTGGTGGCAAGGGTCATCCCAGTTGCGCTTCTTGTCCAGGAAAGGAAGCGCATATATACCAAGAAACGTGAATCCAGGGAGGTGGGAGCCGTTAGTGAGAGAGACGACTCACGGCATGGCAACGACCTTCTTTTTGACCAGCCATGGCTATTTCAGATCCTGCCTACACCGTGTAAGGAGGATCTTTACTACTCCACTGATACAGATGACGTCAAGTTTACTCCTAAAGGAGCTTTTGAAATGAGCTTTTTAACACTACTAATGATTGCTTAACATTCAATAACTCTTCTTGGATGAAGATGAATCACAACGTCTAAATGAAAGCAAATAAATCTTGTATATAATCAAACTACTTACAAACCTGAAATTTAATAAACAAATGTTCAGGAAAAAATTGAAAGAAAAAAACAATTGTCTACATTTTTCATAATAATTTTTATTTTGCCAAAATAAGTACCTGACTACTAAGTTCTATAATAGTTGTAGTCAGCCAGTTTCAGTCGTAATTTATTCCCTTCGTAGCATATCGAACACGTATGTACGGTTGAAATGTATGAATGTATGCATTAGGAAAATACAAGGTCGTCAACTTGCTACGCTTGTGTGAAACCATATCTGCGGGTCACGGTGACCGCGTACATCTACACAGATGTCGCCTAATTTGTTATTATTCGGTTTTACGAAACGCACTTCTACATATACATCGGTTTCTAGGTCGCCAGGTTAATTAACAAAATGCTCTCGAAATCAAGCAAAGTAGTATTTACATTCCCATCATTACAGGTGATTACTGAATATTTTTGGGATGGTGTAGTGTATGACTGAAAGCTTTTAGTTCATCTAGTAACACGTTGACAAAACTTATTTTTGAAATACGCAAATGTATAGAATTAGCTTTTGCAAGCTTTTTTGCAACACATTCTTGTGACAGCTGCTTAGCTAGTTGTTATCTTACAGATCTGATAATGTTTTCAATTTGTTTTATTTCTACACAGTTAGCGTGGTACTAAAATAATGCCTTCTAAAACACGAAGACATGTTAATTTTCGTCTATTATCGACATGCAAAAAGGGGCGCTGTGAAATATCCGCCAAGATACTCGAGATTTAGTTACGATATTTTTTTTGTCATTCAGGATCATAGCCCATAGGACTTAACTCGCTTAAGAGTCGTATTTATGGAACATGGTAACCTTAGTACTTATTTTATAAAGTTAACGTAATCATAATATTCATAACGTAATCTCCAACCGGGATAATTCGAAGCTTGCTTTTTATTAAAATCGTTCATATTCGGCGCTTTACATGTTTTAATAATCAGCTATCGATACAAAATGCACTAATTGAAAACTAGTGCTTTAGGTTCTGAAAATATACTTTTGTATTTTATCACAATTTGGGTCATTATATATTCTCTTCATAGTACATATGTATGTATCCAATGTATACAATCCACTCCTAAAGTGAGTATCAAATTGAATGAGTTCCATTTCTCACTTTACAAACGTTTCAACGCTGTTATTATTAGCTATTATGCGCGCACACACACACATGCATGCGTCGTACATATCATTCGCGAAATAATTAAATCAAGTAGGGAGTTACCTACTTCATTTCAATTTATTTGAATTATTACTTGGAATTATAATTTTGATTCGGAAAATAACATTTATTCTGCACTACAGAAGTAGCATTTCAAGCACTATTTCCAGGTTAAATTATACTCTACAGATCCTACATCGCAATTAAAATTAAAAAAATAAAAATAAGATTTACTGACGTGGATCCAGATTAGCAAATCTGACCTCTGTCAACTCTTGTTGATTAGCGCATTTTTATGTTCAAGACATATATGCGATTACGCCATATAAAAAAATTAAATACGTTGATGTCAGAAATTTCCTATATGCGCTTGTTTTTACGCTTTAAGTATCACAAATTTTCTTCTCGAGCAATGATTCTCAATGACAGCTTCGTTAAAATAGAAATGTTGACAAATACCTTGTTAAATAAGATGAAAATGTTATTCCGACGCCAAGTTAACTCTATTCGCCGTTGAAGAATAATTCTATTCTACAAACATCACTTCATTGCCATTCAAATAGACAAAACAGAGAAAACTCATTATTTAACGTAGCGTCAAATTTATGCAGCTATTTTTTAAACAATTATTTGCAGAATATTGAAGCTAATGTAACCAGTTTCTTAGAACTTGAATTTGAAATGGAAACTATCCTTAACATGCTTATTGCTTGAACCCCACAGCACTGGCACAGTTGGTATGATTAAAACAAATAAATTAAATCAGATGTTTGAAACAAATTATTAAAAAGAAACATGTTTTGTTTCAATCGCGTTTTAAACAAGAATATTATTTAACCATCGATTGTTTTTTTTACTGGTAATAAAATTAATTATTTTTACAACATATTTTACATTCAACAGCTTTATTGCAGTAGTAACAAAAACCACATATTTTTTTACAAAACATGGGTAAGTATATAACTCTTTTAGTAACATTTGAAACAAAAAAAAAACAGCATGTAATAAATAAATGCAGATACATTGAGTTTCATAAGTTTTAGTACAGCAATTAATTTTGATGGTTTGTTTCGTGTGAACAATTCCAAATGTGAGAAATAATCTCTCAGTGCCCGTTGATGAAGAAACAGGTATGTGTAAATTGTACTACAAGACTCGTTGCAAGATGCAAATTGTCTCTTAGAGCATGCCAGCAGGTTATTGACTCTACATCTTTTAAAGATGTTGATATAAATAAATAACTTTGAAATGGGGTATTCTTTCTTATATCCGTTTCAGCGTGACTCAATTTCTTGCATTGAGTAATAAGTTTGCCAAAAAAATAGGTTAATTATTCGCCATACTGTGTCTTTTTCGGAACATACAAACTCGTAAGAAAAATGATCAATTAATTCAAGTCATATTTCAACCGCTTTCCCTACTGTCCAATTGTTCGTCTGAATTTTAACAAAGGCAACTGCAGCTTTTTGAATTTTAATAGGAAATTTTACTCATTTGATTGCACGGTCATATCTCGGCAGCTGCAATTAGAACACAATAGATCCAATCAATCCAATGCCTTGGCATACGCCAACGTCCTGGCCAGAGGAATCGTCCTAATCGCGATAAAATGTAGCCGCTCGTCACCCAGCACGTCTACTCCATCACCGTGAATGAACCACGTAATTTACATTTTATTCATCTTACAATATACCAGTATTCCAGATGGTTCACTAATTCGTTTTAATTAATACAAATCATGGAAGTTACCGTAATTCTTTTTTGTTAAACCCATACCATGGACTCCAAAATTAATACTGCTAATGATAAAAACTTACCACTCTCATCAGCAAAGGATTTTCTTTAATGGTCCCTACGCAACCTAAAACAGCCAACAAGATAGCTATGACGCCAATTATGAGGAAAAATAGCGCTCCTTGCTTCAAAGCTTGTACGGCATCATTTGTTTCGGTTGCCAAAGCATCTGCCTCGGGATTCAATTTTGTCTCAAGCTCTTGAGTTAAGAAGATCGTGCCCATGGATAGTAAGGCCACGCCTACGATCTGGAAATGAAGAGAAAATAGAAATAAAGTGAGAAATACATTTTCAATATTTGTAGCATCGTGCAAACGTAAGAATTTTAAGCTTTTTAAGCTACGTAGCGAAGTTAAATAACAAAATCATAACGGAATTTAAAATCGCTTCGTAAACAACCTCTGCGATAACATTACCTCGCATAATGAGCAATATAACATTATTCTTTCACTGATAAGTACAAGTTTGAAATTATAGGCATATCCTTAACTTCCTCGACTTGCCGTATTAACAACAAATATACACGAGTATGTGTTTCTCCTCATCTACGAAAAAAATTATTTCGAATAAATATAAATAATTTCGAAAGTTACAACAAACAGCGACAACATTCTGCATTAGACACCGTTTGCATTTATCGATGATGTCAGGCGCTGTCAGAGTTTGCGATATGCCGTATAGTGTAGCATGTCGCAAGTGCTAGATTTATGTGATGTTCATGTTGGCCGTTTAACCTCGAAGTGAATAAGATTGGTTTGTATGTTACTGTTTAGAGAAATTACGTTGCTTGTTCTGAGAAGAACTCTAGAAATGTAACACTATAAACTGCAGGTTTTATTTGAAATTAAGAAACGGTGTAGCAACTTTGCTCTTGGAGTCCAAACACAGAAAAAGTAAATCTATAACGGCAAACTAAGCAGCACTGAAGCTACGACGATAATGCAATAGATTCGAGTTAATTTTTCCGTTCAGTAAAAGTGAAATTGTAGAATTGTGCCTTTTATGTAAATATCGGGACATCAAAATTTGCAGATTACGTATGTACTAGGCACCATAAGGTATATTTCAAAAATTTACAGGATAATCGATAAGTAACCAACCTGGCATTTACTCTGTTATTTTAAATGAACATTCCATATATTATCACGCATTTACATTCGTTGTCTACAAATAAATCAACATAAAACGGGTTTCATGTCTATTTCTAAAAGATGTATCTATGCATTTGCATTTGCATAAATTTTTGCAAAATGAAATTGCACACTTGCCTCTAGCTAGATTTGGCATTAGAACGCCTTCGAAATATGCAGTATGTTCAATATTGAACACCAAACTTTGAAAAATTCCATCAAAAACGAAATTTTTTTAAATGCCACCCTATAGTTTTCCTGTCTCCACCGTATATCTCTAACATTTTTGTATAATGATCAATGATGCATATGGTTAACATTGCAAGTAAGTAGAGATTTAGCAGAAAGTCCTGGATTTGGATATTGCATCGAAGTGGTTTTCGGTATAAGTATGGTTTAGTTACTACAAGAACAGTAAGCAAAACATACTGGCATTGCTGTCCTTAACTCTCGTTAATTAACGATTACGCAATTGTATCGTTCATTGTAGGATGACATATAAGTAGATAGCTATTAATCGTTGCCATAAAATTAATTGTTTACATTACTTATTGTTAGCCTGTAAGAATTTTTGTTAGAATATGGTATCCTTTGTTCCTTTTCGCGAAAAGTGTACACTGCCGTTCAGAGAAGTTCGGTCGGTCGGTAAAAAACATGAAAAGGTTACAGAAACAACCGAAACTAAAAACAAAATGGAATTTTATTGTATGTACAGGTAAAAAAGACAAAAATTAATAAATAAAAAGTTATTCTGGCCTAATATAACATACTGAACATTATTTTTTTTTTCATCGAAAAAACCTCCTTTGCTGTTAATCACCGCTCGAACTATTCTAGGCATTCTTTCGATAAGTTTTGTTAAAATGGATTGTGGAATATTAATCCATTCATGTTGCAGAATATTCCGTAAATTTTCCTGTGAAGTTGGGCATGTTTTTCAGATCCTCCTGTCCAGTTCATCCCACAACAACTCTGTAGGGTTCAAATCTGGGCCTTGTGGGGGCCATGTCATGACTTTCAGGCTGTGCCGTTCTTCTTGCTCCTTTAGATAGTTCTTACACACTAACGCAGTGTGTTTTGGGACGTTGTCATGCATGAATGTAAAGTTACGGCCTATTATACGCAAGCTTGATGGCACTGCATGATTCTGGAGTATTGCAAAATAATTTCCTTCCTCATTACACCCTGCACTCTGCATAAATCTCCCGTCCCAGCAAAGGAGAAACATCCCCACACTAACACAGAACTACGCCCTTGCTTCACTGTCGACACAATGCAGTTCGGGATCACTTTTCGGTTTTAGATCTTTGGACATAAACTCGTCGGTTTTGCCCAAAAACCTCAAACTTTGACTCGTCACTCCAAAGCACGTGTTTCCAATCATCTAACGACCAATCTAGATGAGAACGGGCCCACTGTAGCCGTTTTGCTCTGCTGCCTCGACGTAATAAGGGTTTTCGAATGGCAATGCGTCCATGAAGATCCGCTTGTTGAAGTCGACGTTTTACCGTACTCGCCGCAACTTGTTCTTCACGGCCGCGATTGACTTCGGCTGCTATTTGTGGCGCTGTTAATTTTCTATTGCGTTTGCTTAATAATACAATTCTCATATCTTCAGCTTTTATTGCTTTCCTAGATGCTCCAGGACGAATACGATTTTCTATAGTTCCAGTTGTCCGATATCGCTTTATGATCTCATTTACTGTTGAACTTCTCATATTTATTTTTTCAGTAATTTGTCGCCCCGAATATCCTTCTTCAAACAGCGTAATAATGCGCGAACGTTTTTCTACACTGGTAGGCTTGCCACGTGCCATTTTGAAGTAAATTTTCTTAAAACTTTCGCGCAAAAACGACAGATGCACGCCAACACACGTTTAACAGTAAAATGAAGCAAATTTATATCTTTACGCCCGTGATAAATAAACAAGAATGATGCTGCGGTATATTTCCTAAATGTATTGTTCGTTAATAATCCCCCGAACGACCCGAACCCGAACGGTTTCAAAAGATCGGTACTTCCGAGAAATTCTTGGAATGATAATAAAAGGGACGTTATTGTGGTTGTCGCGATATTTCTACTTTACATAATAATTTATGGCTTTAATCCCTTAGAGAAGAGTGTATGCTTAATATTTTTCTAATTTTATGTATTAATAATTGTATACAGTGTGATATAATAGATTTTTATTGTATGACCGAACTTCATTGAACGGCAGTGTGCATATTTTTTTATTTTTGCATCAGTAAAATTTTTGTTTAAGTAATGTCGAACATTAATTCCATAATATAGTAGAGCCCCATCTGTTGAAACCATAGGTCATGGTTTGGCATGTCTGGTTGATTACCATTAAGAAAAAGATCCAGATTGTAAAGTAGAAAATCATGTCGGAAAAGAAATTTCACATGTTCAAGCGGGAGTTCCAGCATATTCTTCCCTTACGCTATCACCGGAACGCGGTAAATGGAGAACCAAACCAAGGCGTATGCCCTACCGCTTTACAGTAGCAATGCAGTAAGCTAAATGTTTAATTATTTAATTTAAAGTACTGCAATACCGGAATACAATTTTGTAAAAAACCACTCTTTTGGATGAATAAAAATGAATTATTTATCTCTCTTAAAATACAAAATTAGAATGAATCGATTATGGAATATTTCATTGCATGAAAGTATTAGTTTGACTCTATTAACATTATTGTAGGGAATAACCGAAGTCTCCAATTATTTTCAATAATTTATATATTTTTCGCGAGAGCACGCAAAATTCACACAACATAAACCAGCAGTCTGAATTCACAATGTCAATCCATCACGTCGGAGATGATCTTCGCTAGGCCAACCATTAAAAATATCAAGTCGTTGGATTGGCATCCCTGGGGCAACGGATAAACAAGTGGACAGAGAGATAAACATGTCTCGACAACACATATATTTTTCGAAGAAACGATTTAGAAATTTAATTTTAATCAACGGAAAAAAGTATTACATTCACTTAAAACCGTTAAAGCCATCAAAGAAGTATTCTGAAGAGAATAAACAAGAACATTAACTCCAGAAGCAAAATAGGGCGACCAGAGAGGATTTGGAAGAATGAGATTTGGAACGTTAACGAAAAAGGGAAGGAAAACAGGATTTCAAGAAGTATTTTTAATTCGGGAATTTAATTTATTATAACAATATGTTGGATTGTGTCTTATTAAGACAACGTTTTTCTTAGGTCACGTGCTCATAAACGTTAATATGTAAATAAGTTAAAAGTTTATAACTATACGATGATGGTATGAGAAGCACCCGTGTTTGCAGACAGATGGCGCTTTGTATTAAAGTCTGCATCGCCGACTGTGAGCCTTTAGTTGAAGTCTGTCAAAATTTCAGAGAGATTCGTCGAATAATATTGTTTTGAGAGCTGTTGAAAATGAGCACAAGTTTACGTATTTCTTTTTTTAGATGGGAAAACATGTGCAAAAATGAAATAGAAGTTGGAGGCAGTTATTTGGGCTATGCACCTTCAGATACTGGCTTAATGAATTTATAACTTCAAAGCAATATTTTGACATACTTAAACGCAATACAAGTGAGTTTCTGTAGTGTTACGTAACTGCAAATGATCACTACACGTCAAAAACCGAAGATCAGTGGTAAAAATAAGTTTCTCCATGCACCAAAGATGGCGAAAACGACTCCATCAGCCCGAAAAGTTATGGCGACGATTTTTTGAAATTCGCAAGTCATATTGTATGGAGAAGGGAAGGACAATCACACGACAGTATTATGCTAATTTATTGGGCCGATTTGACGCTGAATTAAAGAGAAACAAGCCTCATTTAGCGAAGAAAAAGAATCCCTACCATTTCGGCCTACTCATCGGCTATTGCGACAGCAATACCGGTATAAATTAATATTTGGCCTTCTGTGGCTTTTTCAAACTTCAGAAATAGGTTTGGTGAAGAGCGATTCACACCAAATGACGGGGTCACTGCTGAAACAGAGACCTATTTTGCCGAGTTCGGCAAACCCTATTATTCAGACAGGCATAAAATATCACTGAACTAGGCGTATAAACTACAAAGGGATTATGTCGAAGGATAAGCGTCCTAAATGCTCCTGTGTTCTTTATCACTGGTATTTATCATACCATTCTCAGTTGAAAGAACTGTTGAAAGGGATTTCAACTAATTGTCTTATAATACCCATAATACTTGCTTGTCCCTAAACAGCAATGGCGAATTAAGCCGATGGATCAGGGCATAATTGGCATAAGGAAATGTTATCGTACTGGTTTATTTCGAATGATGGGTGATGAGCATTCTGGATGAAACTAACTTTATTGGACGCTGAATGAATCTATGAAATGGAAAAGACCTGGAGCAAAGTGCAATCAACAACACTACAAAAATCTTGTGATGACGAAGCTCGAGATGATAATGTTGATTGTGACGACGATGATGTTGAGTTTAATATACCGTTTTTACATACCCAGAATGTATGCGAAGATGTTGACATACAAAACATTGAAAAGTAGTTGATATTGACCGGGATACGTAACACTTACGTAGATTTATAACAATATGGAAGGAAGAAGGTGGCGATAGTGACGATATTTCATAGGAGGATCTTGCAGGGTCTTTTGGAGTAATTGTGGCAGCAGGACAGGTTTTTTTTAACGTTTTGTATATCTTTATCCGTGATCTCGATATCCGTGCACCCCTTCCCGGTCATTACCCCTGATAATTGAAATTGTACTCGATAAGAAAAATAGCGGGACGGAGAAAATTTGCTGGAGGGCTGTATGCGGCCCGCAGGGGGAGGTTCCCCATTCCTGCCATGGAGCATGGGGTGCAGCGCAACTGCGTACTGAACATCGATAAGAGACTCAACATGAAAAACGTTTTTAGGGGAGTTCATGACGTAGAAGGCTTTAGGTTACAAATTCAGAAGGTGATGTGTATCTCAAGAATTTCACAAAAAAATATTTTTTTTATGATTTTTCAATAATAATGTTCAATAATTTTTCGTACCAAATTCCCAGCTGGCGTATTACAATTTGCAGATAGTGTATGAGAAACGCTAACAGGTTGTAGTCATCAAAATAAAACACCCGCTAGCGCGTGGACATTCCGTTCCACGCAACGGTGTCGGAAATATGACGCACACAATTGAGAAATTCAAGCATTATAGAGATGCATTTGAGTGTATAGAAGCCCCAGGAATGGATTTATTGGCAAATCGTGAATATACTCACCGCGTATACAATGTTGAACACGAAAACTAGACATTTCATACAGCCCAAGGAGCAATTCATTTTGCAGGTGGGTTCTTCCTCAGGTGGAACCGAATTTTCCCTCGATTTCTTTCACTGGACACCGCCTTTTGTTTAACATTCACGTGGAGTCCTCGCAGATGCACTTAGATTTAAGAAGAAGAGAACTTGAGTCACACAAAGGGGCAACGACGCGGTATAGAGGCGTAATAAGAATCAATTGAGGTCAATCAAAAGAAGCGTTCACTGTGCAGACTTCAAGTGACGATTTTGCAACGATTGCCGGGTTTTTATGATGCCCTAGTAGCTCGTTATTCTTCTTGTGGGTTGGGAAACGCGCTTCCATTTATGTATCCGTAACCGCGTTGAATCTAAGCTCGCGACTGCTTGAAAACGTATAGTTCTTCACGCGGTGAGAGTCGGTGACAAACTGGTTCTGCGTTTGCTACCTCGAACGCCTTCAAAACGCGTCTGTGCGTTATGCACGTTAGATTTGAGCACGGGTAATTTATGACTTGGTTAGTACTAGACGGTTAATCCGAGGTTATGGGTTTGCGGTTTATTGTGGATGTTAAACACTGTACAAAGAGAGCTTCCTATTTTTTTCCGGTTGATAAATTGTGGATGAGGAGAAGGAGGGGGAGGAGGTATCTTATCACGCTTAGTCACGATTTTTTGTTCTGAAAAGCCGTGTTTTTTCTTTGCGCATACTTTCCAATAAAAATAACGAGGTGTGGCGCTTTTATGCATAACGCTGGGCCATTCCTCTCGAGAAAGTATTTAAATGTTAAATCTCAAAACCTGAAATATAATTTGCATGCTGTTGTGTAATGTTTCTTTCGTCCCAAATATATTATTATTGCCTATTTTAAATTGATTATTGTTCCAAATGCTGCATATTAAGTGTAAATAGTTTATTTTAAATATATTTAAATTGTTTAGCGCTCCTAATTTCCACATATCCGATAAAGCAGAGCTTACAGTAAAAGCTATAGATGGGAAGTAACAAAAAGGTTATCAGCATAAGAGAAGGATTGAAAAGGATTATTAATTTTTTTTCTATTCATTTATTAATACTAATTAAACCAGATATTGTTGATCTACTTGATGTACTGTATCCTGCTAGCTAGGATCCAATATTGGTATGGTTCGTCTGATATCCTTCGGTCAGCCCTCAGTCATTCTTGTACTCAACCTAATGTCCTGGCCAAAGCTGGTCAAGCCGTACGGGAACACGTCATCGTTCGCTCGTGCTTGTTAGTACGAGATAAGAGCGAACAACTATTTGCCTTTCAAATTATTCGTAGACATTTTTGTCATATACATAGTATCTGGATTTAGTTGTTTTTTGTATTCAACCTTTTTATTAACATTCGTATTTATGCAGGTTTAGTTCTCTTTATACATGAGTGCTAGTAATTATTTTATTTTAAATTGGTTTTACAAAATAGTAATCTACTAAGCGAAACACAATTTATACATAATAACATAACATAATAAATCAAAAGTTATTCCGGAGAATTTGGATCTCTGTGTTCAAGAGAAACCCGGATTTACATATACTGAATGAACTGTGTATTAACGAATCTAGATACCGATATACTCGACAATTAAAAATAAACAATGCTTTACCCCAAAAAATTTATGGATTACCAAAACTACATAAACATAATAACCAACTAGCACCGTTCTATAAGTTTTCAAAATTTTTAGCTAATTCCCTAAAAAAAATTACTTAGGAGGTAAAAACAAATACTAAACAAAAAAAATCTCTTGAATTCAAAAATGTAATTAACAATTTCAAACTAGAAACTAACGAGAAAATTGTTTCCTTTCATATTGTCTCTTTATACCTAAACATTCCAATTATTTAAATCCATTAAATAACACAATTTTTCCGTTAGAAGAATTTATCAAAGCGGTAGAATTAACGCAAGATGATATATTTATTTCAATTTGACAATCAAGTCTATGAACAAAAAGAGGGTCTCTCTAAGAGGACATCTATATCAAGTGTAACGAGGCAATTAGTTCTAGAGACCTTGAAGAAAACATACTTCATAAAAATTCAATAATTATCATCCGATATGTTAATTATTTATTTGCCCAACCTATCACTCATAAAAAGAATGTTATGTGTGCCTTGATAGGAGGTATTAGCTTGACTAGCCTAGAATTCCGGTTCGAAGTTTCGGAAAAAAACATCTTTATTTGCTAATAAAAAAGATACGTCGTCTATTCAATTCCATGCAATGATTGCAACCAAGTTTACGTAGAACAAGCTAAATGATATTTAAAAGAAAGAAATTAATGGTCACAAATTCAGCAATGCCCTTAAGAAAACACTTATTTTCAGTTTGAATAATGTTAAAATACTGATTTTTATCCAGTATTATTGGAGATAATGAAGTTGAATATTGAATCTAAAATACTTTTAACTATTAATCTCAATAAAGAAATAAAATATCGAAAAAAAAACAAACAAAAAAAACTATGAGACTAAGAAAAAAGAATATCAATTTTTTTTCAATTAATAATAGTAATAAGGCAGCCTCGTCTTGGCAAAATACGTCAGGACAAAATCAGGCAAATGCATTCATACCGAGCCCGTTGAAGACATCAAAGGGAGGCTTATTCACAGGTCACGCAGTCGCAATGTATTACTTACACAACCCACGAAAAGCTGAAAATCAATTCTATCGTCTACCTCAAGAAGATCTGGAGACGGCCGAACACATTCTAAGCAAGTCTGTTGCCAGTACGACATCAACATTTTAGAATGCCGTTCTTAACATGTATGATTTGAAGGAAGGAAAGTCTGGAAGAGCCTCCAAATGTTCTAGCGCTCGTAAGGGCGCTGCTACAATAGATTTATTCAGGTCGCAGTGACATGCAACGTATTTCATTGGCCCCTCTGGGACGGAGGGAGGATATTGTGTATCTCTTCTTATGAAGGAAGATATATATGTATATACAATCACTCTGCCTTAGGGCAGCCATTGGAATACTCTATAAGGGTATCAATCGTCCGCCTCAATAATAACAGATGTTTGAGGGCGCTAGTACTGCAAATACTTCTTTTTAAGGTTCAAATTGCTGAGGGGTAGACGTTTTTGTTAGTTGCTAACTTTGTTTGGATACAAGAATTCTTCACTTGGTTAGAGCTGAAATTATATGATTTCTAATAGAGAACCTTCCAAACAATATTGATTTTATTCTAAAAATATTACATACAAAATCTGTTTAAACTAAATCAGAGATAATTTTGTATATTTTCAGTTAAAATTTGAGATATAGAATTCCTTAATCGCTATATGACTTTAAGATTAAAATATACAACCTTGCTAATATAATGCAAACTTCCGCAATCTATACTTCCTCGAACAATAGATAATTAATTGGATATAAAAAAGCATTGAATAAAATTTTTAATGCACAGATGTTTCTTGTTTTGCTATATTTATAAGTTTGTTACGAAATTTTCGGGGAAAATAGCAATGATTCTCTTTAAAAAGAATTCATAATAATAACTTTGCTTTTTCAGATTATTTTCTTAGTTCATTTAAGAAGTATTGATGATTTATATCGTTGGATTCCATTAGAAATAGATCGGAACCCACCTTTTGGTATTTTATAGCTTCTCTTTAATTTCAGAGTCTACAATTTAGCAGACGGATTTCAACAAGCACTTGACGTTAAAGAGAAAAAAACCTACGTCTCGTTGAGCTCCATGTTAATAGTGTGTATCTTTATTTAAAGTTTGGTTAGTAGGCGTTTTAACAGTTTGTAAAAAAAGCCGTTTTAATAGGCGGTTTACTGATTTCAAAACAAATATACTTCGTGCATGCACGATAACTTACAAAGGTGAAGAGATAATTTACAACCTAAATATTATCAGTTTGAACTTTGAAATTACTCTTTCATCTAAGATTTGTTTATTAAATATGGTTTTTTTAATAAAGATTATAAAGAAGTTTACAGGACCAAATCCATAAATATGCTTTCATTTCAAATAAAGCATTTCCTGCGTAGTCAGGCAACTTAACATGCAGCAAACTCTCTGTTAATATGGTCGCCTGAATTTGGTTCGCTGTTGTGCAACAGAATCGACTTGTGGTTTTCCTTATTGGTTAATTGGGAAAACTACACGATGTAATTTTCCTGTAATTCCAGTTAGTTTTGTGTAAAAACCTATCCTGTAACAGTTTTAAAATATTTTAAGAAATTACTTGCGGTTGGATCTAATTGTGCGTAATATAATGTTATGTTGCTTTAAATTAAATTATGATGTTCTCTGCTCTTCCTTTATTTCATTTCTTGATTTAATACTCATTAAAACATTCATGAATTCATTGGCTACAGTTGAGGGGACCAATGCATACAGCGGTCAAGTCCATTTGTTTGGACAGAATGTCTGAAGATACATTAAACCGACTATCTAGCTCAATAATTGCGCGCATATGAATGAATTGCTAGTTGCCTGTTCTTTAATACTGGGTATAAACCAAATTTCTCCTGAACATTACCGGTTTTTGCACGGTACTGGGAGGTACTCTCAGACGGTGGAGAGAAAAAGGAACTAAAACAGAATCAGGTCTTCAATGAATTGAAGTACTTGAATGTTCGGTCCTGGCATTTTGGGCTCAAACCCGTACTCACTCCCAAACAAAATGCTTCTTTCATCAAATCCTGTTTTGTGGATAATAATGTTGGTGTTAGCAGGTCAAAATGGATTTACTTAGTGGAATCTTGAAAATAAGAACATTTGTTTTTTAATTCAGTTTTCCAGTTTACTATCTGGAAATAAATCAATTAGCATTCCTGATATGGAAATCCATTGAAAACACCTTTAGTTTCTATAATAACGATGATGTCCAAATTTCCAGGTACTGCAATGTCAGGTAGACAAAGTGAATAATAAAAAATAATTAAAATATATTTGACATTTTTCTTCTCTTAACTTTCCATTACAGCTAATTGTTTGCATGAAAGTACAATTAAAAGTAAATAGCCTACAAACTTAAACAAATGTGCAAGAGAAAATACCAAATTTGGTAAATACCAATGTACACTGCCGGTCGGTCGGTTAATAAAAAACATGAAAAGATTACAGAAACAAACGAAACTAAAAACAAAATGCAATTTTATTGTATGTACAGGTAAAAAAGACAAAAATAAATAAATAAAAAGTTATTCTGGCCTAATATAACATACTGAACATTTTTTTTTTCTCATCGAAAAAACCCCCTTTGCTGTTACTCACCGCTCGAACTATTCTAGGCATTCTTTCGATAAGTTTTGTTAAAACGGATTGTGGAATATTAATCCATTCATGTTGCAGAATATTTCGTAAATGTTCTTGTGAAGTTGGGCATATTTTTCGGATCCTCCTGTCCAGTTCATCCCACAACAACTCTATCGGGTTAAAATCTGGGCTTTGTGGGGGCCATGTCATTACTTTCAGGGTGTGCTGTTCTTCTTGCTCCTTTAAATAGTTTTTACACACTAACGCAGTGTGTTTTGGGTCGTCGTCGTGCATGAATGTAAAGTTACGGCCTATTAGACGCAATCCTGATGGCACTGCATGATTCTGGAATATTGCAAAATAATTTTCCTTCCTCATTACACCCTGCACCCCGCATAAATCTGCCGTCCCAGCAAAGGAGAAACATCCCCACACTAACACAGAACTACGCCCTTGCTTCACTGTTGGCACAATACAGTCCGGGATCATTTTTTCGGTTTTAGATCTTCGGACATCAACTCGTCGGTTTTGCCCAAAAACCTCAAACTTTGACTCGTCACTCCAAAGCACGTGTTTCCAATCATCTAACGACCAATCTAGATGAGAACGGGCGCGCTGTAGCCGTTTTGCTCTGTTGCCCCGACGTAATAAGGGTTTTCGAATGGCCATGCGCCCATGAAGGTCCGCTTGTTGAAGTCGACGTTTTAGCGTGCTCGCCGAAACTTGTTCTTCACGGCCGCGATTGACTTCGGCTGCTATTTGTAGCGCTGTTAATTTTCTATTGCGTTTGCTTAATAATACAATTCTCAAATCTTCAGCTTCTGTTGTTTTCCTAGATGCTCCAGGACGAACACGATTTATAGTTCCAGTTGTCCAATATCGTTTTATGATGTCATTTACTGTTGGACTTCTCATATTTATTTTTTCAGCAATTTGTCGCCCCGAATATCCTTCTTCAAACAGCGTAATAATGCGCGAACGTTTTTCTACACTGATAGGCTTGCTACGTGCCATTTTGAAGTAAATTTTCTTAAAACTTTCGCGCAAAAACGACAGATGCACACCAACACACGTTTAACAGTAAAATGAAGGAATTTATATCTTTACGCCTGTGATAAATAAACAAGAGTGATACTGCGGCATATTTCCTAAATGCATTGTTCGTTAATAATCCCCAAACGACCCGTTTCAAAAGATCGGTACTTCCGAGAAATTCTTGGAATGATAATAAGAGGGACTTTATTGTGGTTGTCGCAATATTTCTACTTTACATAATAATTTATGGCTTTAATCCCTTAGAAAAGAGTGTATGCTTAATATTTTTCTAATTTTATGTATTAATAATTGTATACAGTGTGATATAATAGATTTTTATTGTATGGCCGAACTTCACTGAACGGCAGTGTACATAAAGATAAGATATTTCAATCCTTAATATGTGCCAAACATCGTATACACAAGATTTATTGAATTAATTTTTTTTGCAGTGTTGTTCAGTGTAACTTTTCTAGGTGGGAAAAAATCCATCCAACGAATACGTTAATTAACGTGATTGTAACTTATAATGTACCTTCAATATGGAACTGCTAGCCATATAAAAATTTACACATCCTCTAATGATTCCTTATTAGTAGTGATGACCAAGGCAGGTAAGATTTTTATTTCTGCAGCGACTAGACAAACTCGTGTTTATTCGTCTCATAAGAAAGGGTTCGTGTTGCCATCTGGTTTCCCCGAGAGTCGATAAAACACGAGTCTGTCTAGTCGCTGTAAAACAGTATTTATTCACCTGCCTTTGTCATCTCTACTTATTAGCTCTAAAAGATCTTTGGGGAACAACTCATGCAGAGAAAAAAATGTAAAATTTAACAATTCATTTTCAACAGTAATATATTTTCTCTGATAGTTACATGGTCACGTAATAATAATTTACAACATGGTATATACATAAATATTTGAAAGTACTTTTCCAAAAATGATAATAATCTTGGACCGTATCTTCACTTACTACACCGGTGTTGGCCCGCTTCTACCGGTTCTTGTTCTTCTAATGGCGTTTATTAGGAAGAATATGGAAATAGGGCCAAGAATCTGTAGTAAATATTGAATAAGATGCTGTTGTACTTCCAATAGGTGTAAATCATTGCTTCATTTCGTCAAAAAAAAACGATGTACTAACCTCAAATGATCCTACTAAAAGACATATTAATCCTATATCGTTCATTCTCACCATGTATTGGTTTTCCATATTTTTCGCGCAACCGTCTCGTTTCACGACTTTTGCGACGTCAGAAATATTGCGGTAACAAGAATCAGGTTCCTCTGATATGTTTAAATAGACATAGTCGCTGTAGTTGACAATTCCACAGCAGTCATGCTGAAAAAATTACGATTTTATGGCTGAGAGTATCTAATTACAGATACCCTAATTTGTGGAAACATTTGCAAACACTTCTACGATTGCGACCAGGGGTCACTGGTATCACGATATGTGTGAGGGTCGCGAGGATCGACTAACCATGTAATTAGCCATTGAATTAATTAAATTAGTGAATTGGTTAATTTAGGTGTTAAGCGATCCTTGTGCCTAACTTCATCTTTTTGAAGCAACTTCTTTGCGGGATTAAATTTGTTTCAAATTTGGCTTTAAATACCTACTTCATCTTCTAAGAATGTTTGAGCAGCTACAGATCTAGGGTTATCGAGGTAGTGGTTGAAATTGTTTTGTAGATGCGATCTGAGCTCGATAGGATATTGGGCTGTTATAAAAAATAGACATCCAACGGTTAGTTTGATAGCGGAAGACATTGTCAAAGTGAAACCAAGCTGAAATATTTACGAATTAGGGTATTAGCTAAGTTTCCTTATGTTGTATGCGATGGCTCGTGGCTTTATCAACATGCTTAAAGTCTTTTAAAATTATCTGGTGGTTTGGTTTTATTCCAAGACCAGTAAGAAATTTTGTAAACAAATGGTTTTATCAAATTTAAACAAAATAGAAAAATTACTAATAAATTTAACTATCTACTCCCATTGAAAGACTTGGTAGAGAGCAACTATATCAAATGTTCAATAGGTTGTCTATGTTTTCTATGCGTACCTAAACCTTTTTTAGTTTTGAAAGGATAAAGTTCTCATAAATAAATTTGGCAGATACAACCATTTATCGTTTTGCTAAATTGTTTAGAAAATGTCTACACACACCCTATGACAATCCCGAAACACGCGAAATCAACTCTCACGTGTTTTTTTTTTTGTTTAAAAAAGTTACTAACTTTTTTAAACAAAAAGAAAACTACTATTTCGGTACCTATTTTTCAGAAAGATGAGCTAGACGACAAAATTTAGATTGTCAATTTTTAGTTTTCCTAACAAACGAAATCTTTCTTCTATTCACAACTTTCCTTTTTACAAAATTAACATTTTCTAACTCAAGAAAACATTCCATCTACATCACTCAACAGTGTTAAAAAAGAGATACCTACAATTCTCATTCTACGTGTATTTTTGGTGTATATGCTGAAGAGATTGAAGATTATCAAAAGATGGGCCGCTGAACCCGCCACTAAAATCACTATGCAAAGCAAATCATCACCTTTTATGGCATAATCTAGGCTTATGATTAGAGCTGCTGTATACTTATCGTATCTTTTCAAACGTTGGATTAGGATATAGTGTTTTCTAGCGAAATAAACGCCCAATCCTAACATTAGCATGGCTAAAAGCTGGAAAATAATCGCTGGGTCTTATAAAAACAATACGCGTATAATTATACTCACTTCGTAGACGATATTGAAGGTCATCAAGAATATTTTCCCCAATCGAATCTTGTTGGTCATTTTCTGAGAGGATTTAACATAGAAGGAATCACTTTCTTCAGAGCGGAGAACAATAATAACTATTTCTCTGCACTTTCCGTTACAATTTTTTGGATATTGGAAAAGATTCTTAAATATTGAATAACAAGTCGACGCAGTGCGTTTTCATCTCAGAATCTTTGTTTACCGAACGGAATAACGCCAAACTGGAGACTGGATCCGTAGCCAAGCTGAAGCTAAAAGTCTGAAGACGGTCAGGCATGTTGGCGCCATTCGAATTGATCTCACTTTTAGTCTTCGTTCAATGACGCAGTTTTGTTTTCGGATAGATTTAACAAATAAGTTGATAATCTTGTAATTCTATTTAAAAATCAATTTTGTATGTATAATAAAATAATAATAATAATAATAACTACACTGAGCAAATAATTTTAACAGCGATAAATGCTGAAGTACAACACAGAATTAGTAAGTTCTTTCCCTCTAAATTTATCACTTCGATGGCTGCAAATTTTAAGCTCTAGACTAAGTAAGAGAGAGCGGGTAAGTAGAATGCCAACAAATTTTGCATGTGTTAACCATATCATAAACAAATTTGGTTTAGAAACGCCTCAGCTGAAATTCCCCAAAACGAGGATTCATATAGCACGTCGATGAGCACCAAGAAGGAGAACACACACAAATCTCTAAACATTTTGCTTACTTAAAAACGTAGGCTTCCACGGCCAAAGTCAGTTGAAACTAAATGTGTTCCGGGTTTGAACCGTGTCATGTCGTTGGTTAAAATAAAACTCGACGTTTCGTCCACAATCGTATGGGGCTTCTTCAGGAGAGTGATGGCAACAGTTAGCGCGGTAAACGGTCAACGTCTGAACCACGCCAGGGGCGAAACTAACTGAGCGGGAAGCAGTTGATCATGGTAACTCAGCATGTGAACCATGCCAGAGGCGAAAACCAACTGCAGTTGGTTTTCGCCTCTGGCATTTAGTTTCAATTTTGCTTACTTATTTCTAATTTTTTGACCATTTTGTGCTGATAAAGTTTAAAGGCTTTAGTTTCTAGATTTTAAAATACCTCATCATATTGATAAGAGCTTAACAATAACTTTTCGTAACTGCTATTTCACCAACATTCCATATACCACAATTTGAACTTAAGAGACAGTTTGGCTGCATACGCAGTAGATGACTTTTTATATAAATAAGATCCTTTTAAAGTATTTGCAGCCATTGAGAAGCTTAGTTCTGACCCACTTTCAATTAAGAAATGTGAAAAAAGTAATTGAATAGGTATGATGGCAAAAAAAGGTAAAAATATAATATCTGTTGTTGTTGGATGTAGTGGTGGTTTAGTAGATTTTTAGATGTAAATTTGTAATGGTTCATCCAAAGAGTTCATTGCCAGGTTGTTCCTATTATTTATTGTAGTCGATCCTATTCTTGCTGCTTGTTTTCGTTTCAGGTGACAAAATGCATATTTTCAGCTTCTTTTATGTTGCTCTTTTTTGAAAAGCATTTGCGTAAAAGTTAATCAAAAACTAGACAATTTTGCAATAACTTTTATTTATCTTAAATACGCGTTATGTGAAAAATTAACACTAATTGTTATTTATTTAAAATATATCTTATGTGTCAATTTAACAATAGTTTTTTTATTTATTTAATTTTTTTTTTATTTATTTAATTTATTTAATAAACACTACCTAATCTTTCAGGGCCGTGCGCTTATTACTAGTGACTTCTTCCAGGTTTCGCCGTGTCAAAATTTCTGTTCCACCTTCTTTAGGATAACTGAGCTATTATACATTCTTTTTTGTTTTTTGTATTTATCTAGTAGAAAGTCTACCAACAATTTATATTAATTTTGACCACGATTTTTCATTTAAGATTTGTTTATTGTTTAAGAGAATTCTTCCCTCTGCTTTGCATTTCAGAAACTCCTCTAATTCCTACAATTTAATTTACGTTAAATATAAATATGTATTCATTTACGTACATACCTATCTATTGCATTATGGAAAACTGCTTCTACTTGAATTTCTGCTGAAATTTATTAAAAGTACATTGGTACATTTACGCTTTTTGCTAATAAATCAACTTACGTTTCTTTAAAGCAGGTGGAGATGGCATTAACAGTTCCTCTGGTAGAAATTTCTTTGATGATGAGGCACTCAATGTGGATGGTAAAGATGGCTCCTTTTCATTTTGAGTCTGAAGTAAATGCATTTGCTTATTATCTATTATTATTTCATTAAGAACGAAAATTCAAACATGTATGAAAAGCTACAGCTGAATACAAAAATTGGTTGAGATTGGTTTATAAAAGTCGATCACGAATAAACATACTTTTCATTTTCCATCCCTGTTTCTGTAGCAAGTAAACTGATGACTGAATAAACATCTAAGCAACCTACTTTTTAAAATTGAATACTGCAGTTGTTTAAAATAAAGAATTTCGAATATAAAAATATTGTTGTCCCAAATTGCCATTTGAAATATATATTCTACTTAGTATTAATATAAATTTATTAATAAATATTTAATTAAACCCTTTTTCCTCAGAGCGTAGATGCTGGGATTGCCTTAAATAGTTTTAATAATAAATTAACGGGGTGGAGGAAAAAATAACACCAGCAATGTATTAATATAGACATACACTAGATAATAGAATAAAATAACATAAAATGCTAATACATTTTAAACATTTTATAATCTGCTTAAAGTATTAAATTAAATCTCACAAACAGATTAGATTATTTTGGCGTGTTATTTTGATAGCGACCGATAACATGTTACCTAAATAGATGCTAATAGTCCCTACTTTCTAGATTACACTACAAACACATACCGTGCGGTTAAAAACAAGGCTGCTTCTCGAATAAAAAAAAAATACTTTGAAGTAAAAAAGATGTACAAAAAAAAATATTTGAAATTGAATGATCTACAGATTATCAAATGAAATGCTGTTAAAGAAATTAGCAGTTTATAAATATGAATCTAATTCTAAGAAGCGTGATTTTGTATCGTTCGATATAGACGTAAGTATAAACGGGGTGAGACTGGTTAGCGAGCTCAGAAAATTGTACCTGAAGCCTGATTGTTGGCATCATGGTTTGAAATTATATTGAAACCTGCAGAATGTCTCATAAGTTCGTAGCTACCAAACGTTATATATTTTTTTATGAAACTGCACTTTTGGAATTATCGCTAAATTCTGAAGCAAAATGCGATAAGGTACCATTGTCCTAAAACCTATAAAAGAATCATCATTTCTCCAGGTGTGTGCATTAAACAAAAATGATTTTTGGTACCTCAATTAGGCATGAAAGGATCTAATATGCACTTGCTTATGTGGTTCTGAATTCCTGATAAGATGCGCGTAATGTTGCAATAAGTTGGTATGACGTATTTTTGTTGGTTGTGTTAGTTTTGAATTAAATTCGGGACAACCAATTCCTAAGATGTTAGCGTCCAGAAGAAGACTGAAGATAACATTGTCCCGATCTTGATTCAAATTTTCCTTTGCTCACGCCAGTCGTTTCGACACATGCTTTTCTGACAATAGAAGCTTCCTCAAAGTTGATTGAAAGACAGATTTCTTTTTATGCAGGCGACTTGGAGTCATATTTAGAGGGATGTGAATTTTTTTTTGTGGAGGCCTGGATCGTTTGATTCTCCTTCGTTGTAGTCACGCGGTAGGGGTAGCACGATCTATTTTCTTGGCCAATACTAGAATAATTTGATCTATTTTGTCGGTCCAATATTATTGTTGATCACATATTTACACGCATTCTAAACCACAGTGTACATTGTGAGCCACAAAATTACTGTTTGAAAACTGTTCGTCGATTTATTAAATATACCGCCCCATATTGCTTCAGTAATTTTGCGGTCACCGTAAAAATGCCGAATTCATTGATATTAACAACATAATCTGCCAGTAAACCACATATTACGCAAAAGGGCACGAAACAAAGATTAAGATAAATTAAAGCAGATAGCGGTGCGTTGCGAATTGGTATTCCACAGTAATGCAATAGCTTTATCGGCAGCAGTTTAGTCTCTGGTCGGGAGCACTGGTATTATTATAAAAAATTATATTAAAGGTCAAAAAGTATATTTAAAGGTACATAAGGGCTAGTATAGTGTTAAAGCCATCCATGCTATAAAAAGCATTGTTTCACACAATAAATTTTAATAATTATAAAATAGCAGTGGCATATTAGCATTATATAGTACTAGTAATGATACCATATGCCGTAACAAATGTAGAAAATAAATAAGGTTATTCAGATACATACGCAATGGTTACAGTTACCCTAAATTTATGTTTTATAGCAGCAAGTGATAGTGCGTTATAATAAAATATATAACAATAATAATAATAATAATAATTATAATAATAATAATAATAATAATAACAATAACAACAACAATAATAATAACAATAACAACAACAATAATAATAATAATAATAATAATAACAATAATAATAATAATAATAATTAATTATAAAATTATAAAATATTTTGACCAATAATTGGTAACCTGCAAACTCGATACAATACATAAAAAGTTTTCATTGCAAACCTTAGCTTTCGCACACGGTATATGCATAATAGTACTCCCCTCGTTCATTGATTAGTTCCACTATCTCATACGCACCAGGAGGGAAAAGTAAATACGCTGCCTTACGTAGTATAAATCAAACGTTTGTGCGCCATTTCGTATCGTTCATAAATACCAAATACGTATTAATCTTTATTAACGTATTTATATCTACACCCAAACATCAAGTGACCCATTGAAACAATCGTGCTACGCGTGTGTTCCTAGACATACAAAAACAAACGACACGTTTTGTACATCAAGCCTGCATTGTATACTTGCGTCTCTGGTAGATCCCGCAGATGTTGCGCGAGTCAAAAATAAATCTTGAATTGTTTTAAAGTGAAGTTTATTTTTGTGCATAAGCTGATGTTCACCTCACACCATTCACGTTAGGAAAATATCTTTTTTAAACGTCAAACATCGCAGTGGTCCGCGGAGAACGCGTTCAGGAAACAAAAGAACCGTCAATGTGAATACTCCGGTATTGGCGAAGCTAACTTTGATATAGTCGTCGCAATCAAGAGCGGATGTGGTTTGAATTTAGACCCTGATAAAGTGTCTTGCATGAACTGAATATGCGCATGAAGTTGTTTCAATGGAAAAAAAAACAGGATTTCTTAATCCAATCGGGATAGTTGTTGGATTTATTGTTATCGTTTGAGAGTTGACTGGTGTAATGGTAATCTATTATTGAGAAAAGGTCGACATCCTTTGTTCAAAACAAGATACAAATTCAACAAAGACAACAAACTTGTAAATTATATGTGGTGATGTGCTTCTGTTTTTTTGTGGCCATTTAATTTTTATCAACAAGTGTAAAAAACGATTAAAAATCGCCAAATTGATTTTGGCATTTCTACAAAACCTACATAGCAGTGCGGGATTATGGCGTTGCCGTTATATTTCGATATAAACAGGTAAGCTAAGAATTAACAATCATGTAGCGCCGTTTGTTTCTCTTATTTGATGCCAATTTGCTATTAATTTAGAATATATTTTCTTGAAAGTTATTTTTTAAGCAATGGTCTTTTATAATTTCGCCTAAAATTAACGAATTGTAACGTTACCACACCGCTAAAACCATACGCAACCTCTTTTTAAGTACGTAGAAGTTGCGTTCATTTCTTATGATTTAAGTATTATTTACCAATTTCGTTAAAATTGCCGGAAAAAGTTAAAACCGCAAAATTCCGATGGATAATATATCATCGACAATTAAAGAATCATATATACGAAGATGTTATGATAAAAACCTGCGTTAAGGGAGACACTTCAATTGTTTTACGTATTGTAGATTTACTTCACGACATAATCTCCTTGTAAAACCTACACTCCCCGACAAAAACTTAGACGCGGTAAGATGTTTTACGGGTTTTAAGGGTTACAACATTTCTTTGCGAAACTAGCAAGATATCCAATTAAGTTTTTATTCGTAAAAGTAAAATAAACTTAAAAATGTCTCCTCCAGTAATATATGAACTAAATAATAAATTATTACTCCATGTTTAAACAATTTCTGCCACAAAAATTTAGACAAATGTAAAACAAAAATCAACAAATGAGTGATCAGTAATGCGTAGATCCTCCATTGTTCTTAATCACTTCCAATAGTCTGTTGTTAGTAGATTTATATAAACTTAACACATAATTTTGAGGTATACTCTGCCATTCAGTCACTATTGAAGTTTTCAGTTCCTGTACCGTGAAATACTGACGGCCTCCGCCATAAACGTGACGTGTTTTCAATAATGTTTAAGTCTGGTGACCGTGCCGGCCACTGTAAAGTTTTAATCTTTTTCTCTTTAAACCATTCAGTAATGGTTTTTGCTTTATGAATTGGCGCGTTATCTTGCTGAAAAACAAAATTGCGCCCGGCCCATTGGTTTCCAAAACGTAGAAGATTGTCACGCAATAAGTCTTTATACGTTACAGATGTCATTTTGTTTGTGCAAAACACTATCTCACTTTTATCGCGGAATCCAATCGCTGCCCATATCATTACAGATCCACCCCCTAATTGTCTGGTCATTTTCACTTTTGGTTCCTTTCTCAGATCATGATAATAATGCGAGTACCCATCCGGCCCGTCCAAATTAAAACGTTTCTCATCGGAAAATATAACTTTTTCCCATTGTTTCTTCCAGGATACGTATTCTTCGGCAAATCTCAACCTCGCTTCTTTGTGTTTCGCCGAAAGTGGCGGTTTTCTCAACATTTTCTTTCGTGATATTGCCGGTGACGCCTTTAAAATCCTTTAAACATTACGCAGGTGCGTTTGTACCCCCGCCTGTTCTGCAATAACCCTCGCCGACGCAGAAGAATTGGATGCACACCGCAATATACTGCGTTTATCCCGCTCACTTACAGCTTTCGGTCGCCCCTGGCCTTTTGGTTTGCCGTAATTTTCCGGATCTTTTAGGAAATTTCTAACGCAATGATCGCTTCTTCGTAACCGACGAGCAATTTCCTTCTTACTAACACCATCCTGGTGCCAGGCTAGAAGTTTACCCCTTTCTATCAAGGATAATCGTTTTTTTCTACCCATATTGCAAACACTTTATAAAATATAATTTCTCGCGGTGAAATGTATACACTTTACCAGCACAACCACTGCATATAAAGAGAAGTATCAAATTAAAAAATTTTTCGTATATTAATGTAATAATTAGTATTAATAACCCTCATTTACATTTTATATAATGTCTGTAAACTTTGTTTCGTAAATAAAAACGATACCGCGTCTGTTTTTGTCGGGTAGTGTATGTGCTAAATATGGGCCCATTATAAAGCTGCGGATAAGCATTTTATGACTAACACAAAACACTATCCTAAAGCTCTAACAATTCGGACCCTACAGCGTCCCAAAATTCAGAGCGAGGAACAGAGCGCATTTGGCTCGGCGCACCTTACGTTATTTTACGTAAGGTAATGTTGTAATCGAATCGTAAGAAATGTGATTATTAAATCTCCAATTAAAACATACCCCTCAGCTTGTGCTACGTTTGCACCAGATAGAGTATATTATTGCTATGTTTCTCTAATTATGTCGCTTAGAGGTTTTCTCTTTTTTAAGTTGGTAATAGGTAATAGCGACCTCGTCACGATATTATTTAAAGGCTTATGTAGACGTTCATGGCCTCTATGGTAATTGCAGCTCTGCGTTAATAGTTTCCGGTCACAAGCAGTGTTGAGGACAGTTATGTCCTATAGGCCAGCCGTCTACTCCCAATGGTTGATTAAAAAATCAGACTCCAGAAGAGAAATGCAACGTTTTCCAGGCTGCAGATTGATGTACAGTTGTTTGCAAAAATATTGGCCTAGACCATTATGGTTTCTACTGATATGTAGCTCTTTTACAAAAACACTATTAATATTGTTATTACGCATGTCGACTTTAGTTGTGTATGGTGGATATTAAAGAAGTAAGAGTACATTCAGAGATAATTTAATTTTGTAACTAGGCGCTTTGCGTACGCTTAAGCACTCAACAAAGCAACCATAGCTAATTCGAAAATTTAGATTTAAATGAAACGCTACCTGCTGAACATTGCCGGTCAGTGCATCGAGATCGTGCTCTTTGCGATATACACTACACGACTTCTGCGATTCCCAGGCTTTAATCAATTTATTTCGTTTAGAGCGAGGACATTTGTCATAACTTGCTCCTATATGTAGATGTGGGTTTTTGGGTTGCAAAAGCAGATAATGTATATTCTGAGATGAGCAAGGTATTACTAAATAAAAAGGTAAAAAAAATCATGGACCGATACTAATATGACTGCTACCCGTGGGTACTCAATGTCAAAGGAACGGGCTACAAGGCATTGAAATGACTAAAGAGTCTTTAGAAATCTTCTGGAGAAGCATGGTCGGACAGCATGGTCAGCGAAACGTCAAGTAAAATATTAACTACGCGACAACACCCGAAAGACATTTCTACTATGGATTACGGTCGTGAAAGCCTACACTCAACATTGAAATGAGGTTCACAAGATTCCACTGAGTAACGGCAATTGAGTTGGTGGAGTCATCTGCAAAGAACGAGGAATGATTCGTAAGGAAATGCGCGGAACAAGAACTCAAGGGAAGAGAAGCAGAGAAAGACCAAAATCAATCCTAACCCCCAATTTGGGTATAAGGGAGTTATCGATTATATATTATATATATAACTATTGCACTCACAGCACTGAATACGCCAACCAAGTTAACATTTACACAATATACTTAGAACGTTAATTCTGTCGACTGTTGCAATCGCCTTCGGCAAGGCAACCGCCTTGGTTTATCTGTAACGATCCTTATATCATGGCCTTTTACAGAACCGTGCCTACCGTTGCAGTTACATTTTTTCTACTGATCGCGGATGGCGTATCTTTCTGTAAAGGTGAAAATATGCCGCGTTTCCACGATTTCGTGTTTGCACGTAACGTTCGAAATCCGCTAGAGAATTTTAATTGGAAAGAAGATGAAACGGCCGAGACTACTTCCTTCATATAAAGATCCAGTCTTCTAGATCTTATCAATGATAAAGTCAATCACAAATTTCGCTTCCCTAATTCGTTTTGGCGTAATTATGCAATTTTTTATGCATGTAGAATGCAATAAATATATCATAATTAAGCCTCGAAATTTTTTTGGACTACAGTAAACGTACATTATGAAATAAAAATTCCTCGACATTAAACTAGAATCGCCTCTTACTAATTGTCCCGTAATCATTATCAGCACATTGCCAAGTTGCGCAAGTTCTTGAGATAAGTATTATTTCCACTATTGCCTAATTATTCAACAAATGCAACGAGCACCTGATTTGAATATTTATCGTTTCAGAGCGTTTAAACTCTAAGGAATGCATGCGTTTTGTATATCCTTACCTGGGAACGTGCAGAGACTTTATAAAAGTAACCAAGACGAAGTATATTATTTGCAGCAATTAGTATACACTTACCAATGAAAATAAAAGCACTTCTTTCGATTTTACCCACAAAGTTCTAGACAAATCCTAAAGTTTGGGTTTCTTGGGACAAATAAATACGTACACTGCCGTTCGGTGAAGTTCGGTCATACAATAAAAATCTGTATACAATAAATCACACTGTATACAATTATTAATACATAAAATTAGAAAAATATTAAGCATACACTCTTTTCTAAGGGATTAAAGCCATAAATTATTATGTAAAGTAGAAATATTGCGACACAATAAAGTCCCTTTTATTATCATTCCAAGAATTTCTCGGAAGTACCGATCTTTTGAAACGGGTCGTTTGGGGATTATTAACGAACAATATATTTAGGAAATATACCGCAGTATCACTCTTGTTTATTTATCACGGGCGTAAAGATATTTGCTTCATTTTACTGTTAAACGTGGGTTGGTGTGCCTCTGTCGTTTTTGCGCGAAAGTTTTAAGAAAATTTACTACAAAATGGCACGTGGCAAGCCTACCAGTGTAGAAAAACGTTCACGCATTATTACGCTGTTTGAAGAAGGATATTCAGGACTGAAAATTGCTGAAAAAATAAATAAGAGAAGTTCAACAGTAAATGACATCATAAAGCGATATCGGACTACTGGAGCTATAGAAAATCGTGTTCGTCCTGGAGCATCTAGGAAAACAACAAAAGCTGAAGATTTGAGAATTGTATTATTAAGCAAACGCAATAGAAAATTAACAGCGCCACAAATAGCACCCGAAGTCAATTGCGGCCGTGAAGAACAAGTTTCGGCGAGTACGGTAAAACGTCGACTTCAACAAGCGGACCTTCATGGACGCATCGCCATTCGAAAACCCTTATTACGTCGGGGCAACAGAGCAAAACGGCTACGGCGCGCCCCTTCTCATCTAGATTGGTCGTTAGATGATTGGAAACACGTGCTTTGGAGTGACGAGTCAAAGTTTGAGGTTTTTGGGCAAAATCGACGAGTTTATGTCCGAAGCTCTAAAACCGAAAAGTGATCCCGGACTGCATTGTGCCAACAGTGAAGCAAGGGCGTAGTTCTGTGTTAGTGTGGGGATGTTTCTCCTTCGCTGGGACGGGAGATTTATGCAGAGTGCAGGGTGTAATGAGGAAGGAAAATTATTTTGCAATACTCCAGAATCATGCAGTGCCATCAGGATTGTGTATAATAGGCCGTAACTTTACATTCATACATGACAACGACCCAAACCACGCTGCGTTAGTGTGTAAGAACTGTCTAAAGGAGCAAGAAGAACAGCACACCCTGAAAGCAATGACATGGCCCCCACAAAGCCCAGATTTGAACCCGATAGAGTTGTTGTGGGATGAACTGGACAGGAGGATCCGAAAAATATGCCCAACTTCACAAGAACATTTACGGAATATTCTGCAACATGAATGGATTAATATTCCACAATCCGTTTTAACAAAACTTATCGAGAGAATGCTTAGAATAGTTCGAGCGGTGATTAACAGCAAAGGAGGTTTTTTCCTCCTTTTTTAAAAAAAAAAAATAATGTTCAGTATGTTATATTAGGCCAGAATAACTTCTTATTTATTTATTTTTGTCTTTTTTACCTGTACATACAATAAAATTGCATTTTGTTTTTAGTTTCGTTTGTTTCCGTAACCTTTTCATGTCTTTTACCAACCAACCGAACTTCTCTGAACGACAGTGTACATTCCTATTTATTGAAGATGTAGCACAATTAAAACAAATCATATTGTTATAAGCTTGAGAATAATGTTGTATAACATATTAATTTTTATTCCAAAGTAAATAGACAAAACGGTAGAATTTAATTAAAAAAAACTGTAAATTTTGGCTAAAAACGGTGAACATGGCCGAATATTCCCTAGTTTCACATAATACAAGAACATTTTTCTTTTGCATATTTCATCTACCGAACAATTGTAGATCCTACTCGATTTCCGACAAGATCTCTGAATACAAACTTAATCGTTTATAAAGTTATTTATCCTGCATTTTAAAACAAATACATGTAACCACCAATACTGAGTTCGTTTTTAATACCCCAACATCTGCTCAGACGAAACGGACTTTATGAACGCTATTATCTTCTATAGCTACGTGTTACCAATATATACCGGTAGCTCTGCACAGGGTATTTGGGAGGAACTACGGAAAGTTGAGAAGCCCGAGATAGTGCGACCAATCATCAGAAGAATGGCAGGCACCTGGCCAAGAGGAATTTGTAGCTTGCACATGGCTCGGAACAGATGTTAACCGTGTCTGGCCGTGTATTTATACTCATATATTTAACAGCATTTGTTGGTTTCATATGTATCTTTTCATTATTGGTGCTGTGACTAAAAATGAAGATTGAATATTATAGTAGATAATACATAATCTAAAAAATTGAAATAATTGTTATTTATTTCCGAAATAAGGGTGGAAACGTGAATATAACACATGCACGTTATATGTATATAGAACAATAAACAAGATTTCCAACAATCGCCTCTTCTAGTAGCACCAAAAGCTTAATATTTTGTCATAATCTCAAGTGCCTTTAATGTGCAAATGGGGCGAGCAAAAACATTTCTTCGACATGGCTTCGTCACTATCACCCCATCGTTGTAAAGGATCAATTAACTGCGCTCCAGTTAATTGATGCGAACTTTCATTCGAGATTGTATCGTGTCCACCAGAAAAATCTGCCACGTGTTTCCGGTAGGACTCGAACGCACGTTGCTTGACTTTGCCACAGTCAGCACTAAGCCCACTCAAGATTCAGTTGACCCAAGAACTGGAGTCAATGGACCATCAAAACCGGCGTGTGTTTGCCAATTGGATCTTAGAGCAAACTGCAGTTGATAATAAATTTTGTAAATAAAACATATTCAGCCCATTCCGCGAACTAAGCCCATTTCCACATCGGTGGTAACGTTAATAAACAAAAGTGTCGCTTTTAGGGACGTGAAAATGCTCGAGAGATTGTGGAGAAACCGCTGTATCCTTGTATAACCGTTTGGTGTAGATTTTCGTGCCAAGGTGTGTTTGGATCTTACTTTTTTCAATATGGGAATGGAGAAGCAATAACTGTTAATAATGAACGATATTGTCAGATGTTGACTTGAACTTTTTATAGCCTCTTCTGGATGATATGGATCTCGATAACCTTTTCTACATTTTCCTATTTACCACCTTTTCTATTTCCCAATACCATATTTCAACAGGACAACGACTCGAATCGTCCAAAATTAGTTTTTTTAGATCTGCAGACCTAATCTTCTAACTTGAATGCTGAAAAATTAAAACTTGCGTACTTGCCTATGGAGTGATTTAAATGACAAGGAGTTAATTCTATAAGCAAGCAGAAGTATTGCCGAATACTGCATCGGCTTCGTACGAACCTTGTAGGTGGGCATGTTTGAAGCTTAGCATACCAGACCGTGAACTGGTCGACGTTCGCGAGAATAATAATAAAACATTAAAGGAGAATCCATGCACGCGGTAGACTCGTCGTTCTTTGATTCTGTCACTCTTTCTTTCTCTGCAACACATAGACTTGCGTACGCCGCGCCGGTATTTACACGTATGTGTACATGTGTATAGGTAACAAGCACAAAGTACAACGACGATGTTGTGGGAAAAGAATCCGGAGAATTTGTCATATTGTCTCGGCGCAGTCGACCGTAATCAACGGAAATCCATTTCAAAATGGAAATGAGACCTCTGCAAGTCTCGCGGTGTCGTCTTCCACTTTTTGACGTTGCATTATTTTATTATTACAAGCACAAAGTATATGTTGAGATGTTTCATAAGTCTAAGAAAAGTTCGTTTGAATATTTATATATACAACAATTAATAAAGTTAGAAACAAATACCTGCCGAAACAAGCTAGGGGACGTAAGTGACACCGAGGCTATGCTCCCATCCTCCAGATCTCCAACCTGATTTTTACTATAATTTTTTACGTATGGTAAGTAACCCAACATGGTTTACAAGAGTTACCCTCAGGAACTTTTATATCTAAGTGATTTTGCTGTTTCTAACTAACTAAGATTAAATTAGGAAATAAAAATCAGACGCATTTATAAGACTCTTTTGCCTATCTTTTGAAGGGGTGCGTTTGCATCTATTGGAATGATATCTACTTTAATAACAAAGGCATATTCGCTAACGTATCTGGAGCAATATTCAATATTTTTTAGTAAAATGGCTTAGATTCGTTTTAAATTAACTGAAAATGATTGAAGGATGTTTATTTTTCGCTAATAGAACTGATTTCGACATTTTTCATTTGCGAACGATTTTTGTGTCGGCTTATTTGTCCTAGACGCTAATGCGTACTTACTATGACTATATATACAAGCGTAACAACATAAATACATTGCTATTATTCATTTTTACAGTTTTCTGGTAACGACGAAGGAAAAATATCGCCCATATACGTATATACATACATGATAATTACGCAAAAGCAAAGGTCTCGTTTCATGTTTTCTATATCTGCAATCATTGTAATTACATACATACACCTATATACACGTGCAATTTAAGAAAACTTGGAAACATTGCATGCTATAGGTACATTTATTTTGCTTTGTATATATATAGAAATATAATGCCGTTGCTTAAGATTTGAACATTCTAGTATTATATATAAGTTAAGGTTTCTCCATGCATCTAAATCGTTTTTCTGGGCTTTCCACTTTTCACCAATTTAACGGGAAAATTATTTTTCTGGCAAAAATGACTTGTGTTGGTGGTGGTTATTTCCAAAAAGACCTCGTAATTTTTAGCTGGTTTCTCTACTCTCAACTTTTGACGTGGATGATGGCTTCCATTCTTGTCACAAAAACGTTTATTCAAATCTCTTGATATTGGGATTCGTACATAGTATGATTAACGCTATCTTCGTCACTCTGCATTATTTACATTATCCGTTTTTTGTACGTCATCCTCAAATTCCACTTCAGGGAGAGCCTCCTTATGTGAATAATTATACCGATCATGAACGGTATCCGCATTACCATCATTTTACAGTTTTCTTTTCCCTAGTTTAAGGTATGATCGTCGTTATCGAAGTCCGAGGAGATTTTCTCCTGGAAACCCTGCAGTTGAAGTAGCCCGAATTGGTACTAAAGAATTATTGTCTACATCATTATTCCCATCAGCAGCAAAGTCCCCAAACATCCTCTTTACTTATTCCACCCAAAAAATCATCAAGTTTTTACACGAAATAATTCTAAAATTTGATAACCTCAAATTCTGACCAAACATTACTCAATCTTCCAAATGCATACAACCAGATAATTATTTACCTACCATTTACACACAGGCAAAAGTGAAGGAGCAAAAAAAAAAACGAAAGCTTTTATTATTTCATTACGGTAAGTAATATAAAAGTAAGTATTAATATGGACGAATACTGGGTAAGACCTGATTTATTTTTCATTTTATAAACGACGTTTAAATACGTTTCGACGATTTATTACAAAAAGCTTAATATTAACAATACAGGTTTAGGTTGAGCAGCAATCTAGCTTATATGTTATTGGAACTCGTCCAGAGATTGTGCATATTGTTGCTACCAGGTCTAGGTCATCTATTATTAATTTTAGTATTGTTATTAAAATTACGCATAAAGCAAATGTAATTTTAAAGTAGTTTTGGACGGTGTTGTATACGATGCCAATACACAAACGTCCGCAATATACCTTCGTGTTATTATTTCGCTAGTTATATGTGCACGTATGTATTGTTATTGCTGGTTCTCGATATATTTTCAGCAGATGATTTTTGAAAGTCAGCTGTAGTTCGTACTATTGTTAAATGCAAACACAAAAGATCACATGAAACGTGTTAAAAAATTACATACCCCCATCTGCCGATAAACACACGAATATTTAAATTGTTTCTGCAAGTGTTACAAGCGTATTTGTTCTACGTTTCATTATTCAGTATTACCTTCTTCTTAAAGAAGAGCTATGAAAACTATACAGAAAAGAAATGCAAAATAGGTCTTAGTACGTGTGCCTGTAATATCTTTTGCCATCAACATATCCTCGGATGAATACCGCTAGCGTATTCAGGTGTTTAATAATGATATGTGGCCACGCGACTTGCACCTGGCCTTTTCTTTAATCGATTCAATATTCTTCCATTCGGCGTACTTAAATGTACGATCTGGGGCATTGTGGTTCGTGTATGAACATGGAAAGGGTTCCATAGTGCCTCTAAAGATGTATTCGTGATCAAGTAGATGAGTTGCAGCTGCTCTAAGGGGTCTAAACAGTTTTCTAAGGCGCACAAAGGAGTATTTGATGGCAGGTAATTTTCTTTTACATTAGAAATGTTGTGTGTTATAAAGATTATGATCGCGTAAAATGTTGAACGTGGATTTTGGGTGTATAAGTAATATCATAATTATTTTCTGAACGGTAAATTTGGTACGCATACTTTTTGCATTTTGCGTACATTGTAGTTTTGTCGATATCACCCGGTATATTCATATTAAAATGATTTTCACACACAAATCCCCTTGTAGTTTTAGATAAATCGCGTTTATTACGCCTGCTACCCTGTAACTACAATTTTCTTTCTTTTATATATTATCTTCCCATGGCAATGATATGAACTATTTTCCGGGGTTTTACTTGAAGTTGCTTTGCATAGTGTATTTCTTTTCCAAGAGTATGTTTTTCTTTATGAGAGATGTACACTGCCGTTCAGTGAAGTTTGGTCGGTTAGTAAAAAACACGAAAAGGTTACAGAAACAAACGAAATTAAAAACAAAATGCAATTTTATTGTATGTACAGGTGAAAAAGATAAAAATAAATAAATAAAAAGTTATTCTGGCCTAATATAACATACTGAACATTATATTTTTCTTAATCGAAAAAACCTCCTTTGCTGTTAATCACCGCTCAAAATATTCTAGGCATTCTTTCGATAAGTTTTGTTAAAATGGATTGTGGAATATTAATCCATTCATGTTGCAGAATATTCCGTAAATGTTCTTGTGAAGTTGGGCATATTTTTCGGATCCTCCTGTCCAGTTCACCCCACAGCAACTCTATAGGGTTCAAATCTGGGCTTTGTGGGGGCCATGTCATTACTTTCAGGGTGTGCTGTTCTTCTTGCTCCTTTAGATAGTTCTTACACACTAACGCAGTGTCTTTTGGGTCGTTGTCGTGCATGAATGTAAAGTTACGGCCTCTTATACCCAATCCTGCATGATTCTGGAGTATTGCAAAATAATTTTCCTTCCTCATTACACCCTGCATCTGCATAAATCCCCCGTCCCGGCAAAGGAGAAACATCCCCACACTAACACAGAATTACGCCCTTGCTTCACTGTAGACACAATGCAGTTCGGGATCACTTTTCGGTTTTAGATCTTCGGACATAAACTCGTAGATTTTGCCCAAAAACCTCAAACTTTGACTCGTCACTCCAAAGCACGTGTTTCCAATCATCTAACGACCAATATAGATGAGAACACTGTAGCCGTTTTGCTCTGTTGCCCTGACGTAGTAAGGGTTTTCGAATGGCAATGCGCCCATGAAGATCCGCTTGTTGAAGTCGACGTTTTACCGTACTCGTCGAAACTTGTTCTTCACGGCCGCGATTGACTTCGGCTGCTAGTTGTCGCGCTGTTAATTTTCTATTGCGTTTGCTTAATAATACAATTCTCAAA
>LR737386.1:4942963-4957910 GCA_902655005.2 Marronus borbonicus
CTAATTTTATGTATTAATAATTGTATACAGTGTGATATAATAGATTTTTATTGTATGACCGAACTTCACTGAACGGCAGTGTATGTTGAGGACACTCAAAAAACTACAACCTTCATTATCTTTTTGTTAATACAATCGAGTTAAAAAAGATTTTGATTGAATTATTTGCTGCATTAAATGGCCTTTCTTAGTAGCCAACTTGTAAAAAATGCTCCTGTAACCTCTTATAAACTTAATTGATACCAACAAGAGATTGTTATTGGAAACCTCGGCGTTAAATATTCATTAGAGCTCTGCTTTAATGAACCTATCCAATCTATCCGTATTATCTTTACGCATAATAACTTTTCTATCCTACTTTTAAGACATTGTCTAAAGAATACGAATCGAACACGAATTTTCCATGTAAAACATCCTATTTGCTCGAGATCGTGAGATCCATATCACATCGCTAAATCTGCAGGAATGCTTTGTACAACAAGAACTTTCTGTTCCTGAACCAATCTGCATTCTATAGACGACTAACTGCTTTTGGTAATACTAGCTGTATTAGCCGTTTCACACTTTACGTGATTCAATTATTTCCTTTGGCCAACTTGTAAATTATTCTTTTTTTGTGCTGTTTTTTATTTGAGCATGTAGTACCTATTGAAAGGAGGAAATATGGTGCGAGTTGCTAATAGATCTGCTTTTGTACCAGTGACATCATTCTGGGCTCTATTTAAGCATCCATTCTTCATTCCTTATGCCGTGTGTCTGGTAATTGGTGCTTGTCACCTATATTACCGTTGCTACAAATCGTTTCAAGAGTTTAAGATGTGGTAACGGGTGTTAAATAATATAACACGATAATGCATGTAGGTGTTGTAGATTTAAACAGGGTTAGGTTGTTTATTTATTTATTTAAATTTGGGAAGTATATACAAAAGAGAGAAAGTGCTATACCAAAGTTTTTTACCAACCGTGAAACATTTATTTAATTTAATTTAGAAAATGTAGTATTTACCTTTTATATAGTGCCTTATCAACAATTAATATAAAGCAGATTCAAGCAGAAACAAACACTCTATGTGTTGAGACGATAGAGGTAAGATATCTTTCGTATATCCCGTAATAAAAGAAATATGGGCAATGCTCCACTTTAACAAAGATTCTGTTTACGAAATTAACTGTAGAAGAGACCGAATTGGTAAGAACTTCCCAAAACATGCTGTATAAACTTTTACGTAAAAAGAATAACAATAGTTTAAAATATTAACAATTACAATGGTCAATAATTCCATTTTGTCTTAGGACTTCCCTTCAGAGAGATAACGCCCTACCACATGTACACTGCCGTTCAGTGAAGTTCGGTCATACAATAAAAATCTATTATATCACACTGTATACAATTATTAATACATAAAATTAGAAAAATATTAAGCATACACTCTTTTCTAACGGATTAAAGCCATAAATTATTATGTAAAGTAGAAATATCGCGACAACCACAATAAAGTCCCTTTTATTATCATTCCAAGAATTTCTCGGAAGTACCGATCTTTTGAAACGGGTCGTTTGGGGATTATTAACGAACAATACATTTAGGAAATATACCGCAGTATCACTCTTGTTTATTTATTACAGGCGTAAAGATATAAATTTGCTTCATTTTACTGTTAAACGTGTGTTGGTGTGCATCAAAATTGACTTCAAAATGGCACGTGGCAAGCCTACACAGTGTAGAAAAACGTTCACGCATTATTACGCTGTTTGAATATCCTTCTTAGGAGCGACAAATTGCTGAAAAAATAAATATGAGAAGTTTAACAGTAAATGACATCATAAAGCGATATCGGACAACTGGAACTATAGAAAATCGTGTTCGTCCTGGAGCATCTAGGAAAACAACAAAAGCTGAAGAGTTGAGAATTGTATTATTAAGCAAACGCAATAGAAAATTAACAGCGCCACAAATAGCAGCCGAAGTCAATCGCGGCCGAGAAGAACAAGTTTCGGCGAGTACGGTAAAACGTCGACTTCAACAAGCGGACCTTCATGGACGCATTGCCATTCGAAAACCCTTATTACGTCGAGGCAGCAGAGCAAAGCGGCTACAGTGGGCCCGTTCTTATCTAGATTGGTCGTTAGATGATTGGAAACACGTGCTTTGGAGTGACGAGTCAAAGTTTGAGGTTTTTGGGCAAAATCGACGGGTTTATGTCCGAAGATCTAAAACCGAAAGGTGATCCCGAACTGCATTGTGCCTACAGTGAAGCAAGGGCGTAGTTCTGTGTTAGTGTGGGAATGTTTCTCCTTTGCTGGGACGGGAGATTTATGCAGAGTGCAGGGTGTAATGAGGAAGGAAAATTATTTTGCAATACTCCAGAATCATGCAGTGCCATCAGGATTGCGTATAATAGGCCGTAATTTTACATTCATGCACGACAACGACCCAAAACACACTGCGTTAGTGTGTAAGAACTATCTAAAGGAGCAAGAAGAACAGCACACCATGAAAGTAATGACATGGCCCCCACAAAGTCCAGATTTGAACCCTATAGAGTTGTTGTGGGATGAACTGGACAGGAGGATCCGAAAAATATGCCCAACTTCACAAGAACATTTACGGAATATTCCGCAACATGAATGGATTAATATTCCACAATCCGTTTTAACAAAACTTATCGAAAGAATGCCTAGAATAGTTCGAGCGGTGATTAACAGCAAAGGAGGTTTTTTCGATGAAAAAGAAATATAATGTTCAGTATGTTATATTAGGCCAGAATAAGTTTTTATTTATTTATTTTTGTCTTTTTTACCTGTACATACAATAAAATTGCATTTTGTTTTTAGTTCCGTTTGCTTCTGTAACGTTTTCATTTTTTTTACCAACCGACCGAACTTCTCTGAACGGCAGTGTACCACGAGTCGCATTAAGTTCTTAAGTTCTTCGGGAAAATAATGCAGAAGCTGTCCCTACCTCATCTTTCATATAAGGAACTACATTGTACGTCAGATAAAGCGATATTCACAACTCCCGCGAAATTTCAACATTGTACGTATGAATTGTAGTTTTCCAAAACACCATCTGCTCAAACATTGGCACAATTCCCAGAAGCACCGGGACAGCCGCAAGAATCAGAGGTGATACAACATACTTTTGAGTAGCTCCGCATTTTTTGCGTACAAATGTTTGAAAATGTGTAACATGTACCATCATCAACGTCTAGTAGTCACTTTCGAAATAGAGCATACCCGCATAGTTTCCTCTCTAATAGCTCATTTACTTGTTTGTTTAGCAACATGTGTGTATATACATATGTAACGTAGCTTACATAGATATTCTCCTAGTAAATATCGATCTTCGCTAATTATTCATTCAAGCCGATACTTTTGTGATTATGGGCACATACGCATACTACAGCGGGCCCAAAAAGGATGTGTGGAGCTGTTACAAAGTTCGTTGGCGTTCATTTTCGAACGCGACCGGAAGAAATTGAACCGGAACGACAAACAACGGCAGCATATTGATATCATGGTAACGCTACCTTGGCTATGGAACGACAATTTCGACATGCTTACCATCGTGTTCGACAAAATACACTTCCTACTGTAAAATATCTGTGAAGGGAATTAAAGAATAATGTCTGGCGCGTGGAATATGCTGTAGAATAGATCTTACAGTAAAAGAGATGGATGCAAAGCTGTTTTTTTCATTTAAATTTTCAATAACAAAAACATACTCAAAAGCTTTGCATGAAGCTTTAAATTGGATAATATTGTTTACGTTATATTTAAGATTTCATTATTATTAATTAACAAATTGTTAGATATAGAGCTTTAAAGGATACTTTTCTTAGTGGGGAAATTTTTTAATTCAAACTGATCGACTCTGGAGATGCCCTACCAATAGTTTCATAGACTAAAATCTTTAAAAGTATCCATAAATAGCTCAATATATATATTTTTTTTTAAACTAGCAGGATATTGGGTTGCTCTATTAAATTCTAAACGTCTATATCGTGTCTACGAGATATTTTGTTCGCACTTAAACACTTGAATGGCTTATTTATGCAAGCAGCAAGAAAACACCTTGCAGGATTTTACGAGAAAGGGAAGTGCACTTCATTTATTACTTGTTTACCTATTTTTCGCTCAACGTAACAGATGTATGCAGATATATACACGGTTGTTTAAAAGAAACATGTATCGATTTCGACTTCAGTTCTATGACATAATGTTATCACACAACCAAATGTTTACTTCCTTCCGGCTAGGGTTTCTTCCGAAAGTATTTCTAAACAACTGACAACATATGTTTGCAAGTTATAATTAATATCTTCTTTAAAATGTAATAATGTCGCGAATAGGAGCTCCGCTTTTGCTTTTAGAAAAGACCCTCCAACGTAGCGTCCTAACCACTAGATAATCACGGTCTTCCTGCAAATTTTTCTTCTTTGCACAAACTCATAATCATCGCCCAGCGAAAAAGGACTTGCTTTCTTTCACCTATTAAAAGTTTCGTGGCATAAATGGCAAGCAAAGCAAACTTCCTCGGCTTCTTCCACAAGTTATGGATAGGCTTCTTGAACAAGCGCCACGTAATGGTGGTTGTACCGGATTCTAATTGCTTGCTATGTTGAGAAATAGTGAGTCTTCGATATTCCGATGCAAGTATAGACAAGCCGACAGAGCTTTATGCTTGCGGTAGTGAATACGACGAACATGACGACGTAATTGAAGAGTTTTAGTAAATACTGTCCGAAACAGTTTCTTATTCATATCGGGTAAATATGTAAGACATGCAACAAGGAGGCTGGTTAGTAGTTAAGTTTTCCATGTACAGTGGTGGCCATATAAATAGCACAGGTAAACTGATATGGATGAATTGATAAATTTGTAAATGTTAACAAGTAATTTATTTAACTTAGCTTAACAAAAATGTAGTAGATGGGATGCAGTTTATAATAAACACGCAATATTTTATAAACTTTAAGATAAACAAATTAAAAAAATAAATATATTATTTTTTAAGTGGACATAGAAATAGCACACTTAATAACAATAACGAAATACTGTATTATTTCTCTTTTTTATTCTTTTTTGCTTTTACATTTAATATTTTGTTGGAAACCCTTTACAAGCCAATATTGCTGCACATCTTCTCGGCACACCTTCAACTAATTTTCGCCATCTGTCTACAGGAATGTTATGCCAGGCTTCTTCAATAGTATTCCATAATTCGTCTAATGTCGCTGGAGGTTTAGACTTTATAACAACCTCAACATCCCCCCATAGATTTTCTATGGGATTTAAATCAGGGCTTTGTGCAGGCCACTCTAACATTCGAATCTGTTTCTCCTCTAGCCACTGTTTTACGGTCCTCGCCGTATGTTTGGGATCATTGTCGTGCATTAAACCTCAGGTTACTGGAAGAAATTCATCAGCATATGGTTCCATCACGATTGCTAAAATGTTGCGATAAACATACTGATCCATTTTTCCTGCAATTCTGAATATAGGTCCTAAATCACGCAATGACATAAAAGTCCATACCATTACGTTTCTTCCACCGTGTTTCAATGTTTTTATAGTGTACCTAGGGTTGAATCTCTGATTGATGGGTCGTCGCACATACATTTTTCCGTCAGATCCAAGTCGGTTGTATTTACTCTCATCTGTCCAAAGTACAGATTTCCAGAAAGAAAGCGGCTTTTCTTTGTGCATTTTCGCAAACTGCAATCTTCTTTGACGGTTTTTATTTGACACGAGTGGCTTTCGTACTGCAATACACCCCATGTCAGTTAAATTCCTTCAGCCGTCATCGTATTGTTCTTCTCGATATATCAATATCAAATTGTTTATTAAATTCGGTTTTTATTTGTGTAACTGTGCGAAAAGGATCTTCTTGACTTAATCGACGAATAAGGTTGTCTTGTCGTAAGGTTGTTTTACGAGGCCTAATCTTCCGTTTCTTGTTTTCTAAAGTTTTTTCCGTCTGAATATGCTTTATCGTATTTTGTATTAATTTACGTGAACAATTTAATGTTGTGATATTTCTGAAATTGATATGCCCTTCTCTTTCATGGTGCAAATTATCTCTCTTTTCTCTGGTGTTCAATGTTTTCCTCGTCCCATTATACTAACACCTAAATTTTTGTTATTAATAAAACGCTAATTTTAAAAGTGATAAGTACACCACTTTTTTGGTACAAAATAACTCGAACCGTAACACTATAATAAGATTCCGCTACAGAACCGATAACTGTGCTATTTATGTGCCTGCTAGAAAAGTGAAACTAATTTTGTTTTCATTGAATGCCGAATTGTTGTTCTGGAATACGTAGCTAGGGGAAGTACACGCAACCTTCTCGCGGACTCTCACGCTAGTTTAATAAAAATTTAAACGGGAAGAGCTTGGGCGGTTAATTCAAATGAAATTTGATGCCTGTGCTATTTATGTGGCCGCTACTGTATAGATACAAGACTGGGAGTTCTAGTTACAATGACAAATTATTTATTAGAAGCTATTATTTAAGATGAGCACTTTGAAGGCAAATTTTATCGACAAAGAACTTCACCAATCATTTTCCAGGACTTATTTAGGAATTGTCACATGATTTGATATTGACATTATTTCCATCATAACGAGAATTAAAACTATTATAAAATAGACGGTTGTTTCCTTTTAGCCCAATGACAGACGGATAGAAACAGTGGCTACTTTTTCAAAAAGCTATTAAGCATAAGCATATTAAAATTTGATGATAATATTAAATTAAAATTAAAAAACAGAGTCAACAACATTTTCTACTCTTCTCGACAATGATATTATTAACGGCTTAATGTAACAGGAATTCACTAGCTTTTCCTATGAATTTTCAATTACTTCTTATAACTGATCTTTTTAACTATGAAACCCCACCACGTTCTCAATGAGAATTTAAGTCCGGACTTTTTGCTAGCCAAGGCAAAACATTGATGTTGTTTTTATTTTCCCAATATTTTACTACTCCGTGCCGTATGGATTGGGGAATTATCCTGCCACAAAAATATAGAAATCAGTTATCTAATAATATTAGTATTGCCAACGTTTATCGCATGTTGGAAGACAATACTAACGGGATTAATATTTGTTATTCTGTTATTAGCCTGTTGAATAGTGAACGTATATTATTATTATTATGTTTATCAGATAGATAACATTATGCGCAGAAGCGCAGTTCTTCAATCTCGATTCTGTTAAACGTGTTTGTCCTAAAATACCAGTTCGACAAGAAACGTGCCATGAGAGTATCTGATAGAGATACTCCACATCCACTATATAATTTTTTTTTCTAGAAATAGGGTGGCGCCAACTCTACCCATAATTAAACTTTTTTAATAAAGTTCGATGCTATGAATCTTTTGAGTGGTCCTTAGATCGAGTATTTTTAAATTCTTTCCTTAAAACTTTGTTAACCGAATCCACTGCTCCACTGAGCGAGTCTGAAAGGGTGCTTTGAGGATATTACAAATTCTCGCATGAAGATGTTAATAAGAAGAAAGAATAATAGTAAATTTGGTGTAAATATTCCGAATAACAATAGTGCGTACAATTTCCTTTTGAATTGGTAATCTCTTTGTTGAAAGCATACCAAACGAAGCGTAACAAGTAAGCCCGTCTTTATATAAAAAGAAGAAAATAAGGAAAAGACAAGATGAAGCAAACAATAGTATAATCCCCCTTACCTCTTCTATGCGTTCTTTTAACACTCCATGTTAAAGAATTCCATGTAAGGTATCCAACCGGTAAATTAGAACGATTATTGCAGTACTTTGTAATTAAATTAGCTTATTGAGGAGGTCTCTACTGCCGGTTACCTTCTTTAAAAATTATAAATATAAAGCCGGATTTAATCGTGGGGATATTACATTCGCGAGGGACTGCACAAAATCCATAACAACTAAAGGAGATAGAAAGGAATTTCTTCCTAACTATCGCTGCGGTAAATTCGATCAGTACAGTTAATACGCTTACTTCCGTTTAGAATTTATAAAGTTCTGCGTGACGCTTTCGAGGAGAGTTTCAATAGAACAATTAGTTGCTACACTTAGAATCAACAGTATTCGTTATATTCTAATTTTAATGGAATAACATCGGAAGCGACTGTATGAAGATTAACAGATCGAAAAGAAGACTGGATAAAAGGGGGATTGGGTGGTTTGTGTAATGACCTTCTGAAAAATTAAAAAAGAAACGATGTGTTATTCTTTTATTACACATTGTATAATTAGTAGCGTGAATCTCATGGATAGAGATGACAAAGGCGGGTGAAATCATTAATTTTTTGCAGCGACTAGACAGATTCGTGCTTTGTCGACTCTCGAGGAAATCAGTAGGCAACAAGAAGACGAATAGACACGAGTCTGTCTAGTCGCTGCAAAAAATTAATGATTTCTCCCGCCATTGTCATCTCTACTCATGGATATAAAGTACCTTCCTTTGTTAGAGTTACCGCAAATGAAGGATTTCAATTTTTCTTATTGAATTCTCCACAAATAGCACTTACACACCTTCTATTTAGGACCTCCCAATAACACCTTCAAACGGCGTATTTTAATCTTGCGAAAGCATGAAAGGCTTCCCGATAACACGAAGCACGAAAATAGATCCCAATCCCTATAGATGCAACCCCTCCTTTTACTTGCATTTATGGCGATTTTCTATTGATTATACACGTACACTAAGGGAAAATTGCAAGAGAACAGGATACAACACCTACCAGAACGCTAAACTTATAATTTATAATAAAATTTTAGCAACACCGTTATATGAAAATCGCATAAAGCCCACTCAGGCATCATTCTGGTGTTTAGACGCACTTATCAAGAACTAATCTACTATTCCTAGACTTGCGTATATCCACAAATATGGCGCACATCCTACATGGATCGTTAATTACCGTTTTAGAAGGTAGCGGCACCCACTTTATCTATAGACTTGAACGTTAAAAATTTTATTGTCGCAAACACGATAATAACTATCTATGATGAAACTCCTGCTGTAAATTGATTGTTAATAGAGTTGGGATTGTCGACGCGCCTTAAATGGTTCGAAAATATTCTACGATCTGCCATTTCTGAATTAATTAATATTTAAGGTGCATAATGCCGATAATGTGAAGAGAAAATTGGATCAAATGCGATTGTCAATAAAAGGAGGGTCCATCTCCACTATAAGCAAAATAATTTGAAAATTCCTGATATCTAGACGTAATTGGAAGCTTTGCTGTTCTATTTTTTTTATTTGGTTCTATTTTTAAAACAGTTATGCAATAATCAAGAAGATACCATTTTAGAGACATGAATTTAAAATTAATTTCGAGTTAAAATTAATATGAAAGTAAAATGTTAGTACAGTACGTTTCAATAGGGACTGTTGAAATTCTCAAGTTGCAATGATTTGCGTTGCATCATACGATGATATTTCTTTAAAATGCAATGATATGCAGAAATTGGTAATTCATGGTATTTAATTCAATGAAACAATTAGAGGAGCAACAAGTCTGTTCCAACACATGTTTTTCTGGCAAAATCCGGTAGGAGGATTTGATACTCATCACTTAAGATTAATGAATAGGATTAGGGAAAAATGGATGACCAATCACAACGCATTTTCTTAATAATACGATAATATGTACGAAAAGAAGATATAAAAAAAGGGAAAATGAAATATTTTTCCTTTTCTGCAAGACCCTCTACATCATATTGCTGTTCAACAATTTATTGGTTTAACTGGCAATTGCACATCTGATGTTTCCCCATAAACGTTCCCCATCTTCTTTTAGAAGTCTTACTACTCTAAAGTTCCATATCTATTTCTATTATTGTTGTCTCTTATTCATGCCCATTTCATGCCACCCACAAACCGCAATGACCGATCTAATTTCCGGGTTTATATTCGAACTTATATTCAGAGCACGTGGAAAAAGAATGTAATAGAACGAAGAAGAATGATTTTCTTTACTTGTTTTTTACTGAAACTCAACACTTAAGTATACTATATTCTAGCAAAAATCATGGCGTTTTCGGTAATCACCGTTAGTTCGCATACAAGGAGGTATACATGATATGCAGCTTTTAAGTTCTGTGCTTTTCTAAAAATAGCATAGATCAACTGCACGTGTTCTACATAAAATATTGTAATGTTTTAAGCGAGGAGAAAAATGAAAAAAAGTGTTTTTTTCGAAACTAATTTATTAATTGGAAAGAGATTAGCAAGGAGAGGAAGGAGAGGAGAGGAAGTATAGATCAAAATTGAGCAAGTGCTCATCATTGTTGTTCTAAAATTTAACTACAGCTTTTCCAGATTTCAATGTCCTTTGGATCTAAGACATCCCCTAAATGAAGAATTATTCTGAATTGAAACAGGGAACCGCATGAGGCAATATTCTCAGATCCATCTTGAGATCCTGTCTCACAGTGAGCAGCAGCAACAGCAGTTGCACTTAAAGATATAAAATACATACCAATATCGCCATCTCTTCTAAGAAAAGGCTGCAATCATATAACAAGTTTGACATTAAATTCAGTAATTTGAACTTGCCCTAAGTCAAGAATATTTTTATTTAATCTTTGATATTTTATTCGTATATTAAGAAAAGTTAGTGCTAAACTTATCATTTTAAATTTCGACATTACGCATGCTCATCGTTCTCCTATCTCAACTTTGGCGGCAAATTCGAAATATTTCCATATTATCTTTTTTACTTACGCGCACATTCTTGCGAACTTGTAGCACGGCAGACGTATTAATTGGAGTCGTTCGGTCGGATGTCAGGCTCCTCAACAACATCCGGTACCCGCGACTCCGGTGGTGTCCCGGAGCCGATCTACCGGCAGCGTGTTGGCGTGTCAGCCAGTCGATTTGCACCTGACACGCGGTCCGAACAGCGAGTACGGCTTAGTCACCTGCCGACTCAAACGACGTTGAACCTGTCCCGGGTAGAGTACAGAGAGTACCTTGGCTTAGAGAAAGTACTTCAGCGGTAAATACGTAATTTGTTGACGATCTTCTTCGCGGTTAGCGAATCTGTAGCATAATACAAGTGGTGGTTACGTCCGAAGATTTTTTTTTGCTATTTTCGATAGTGGAGACGTCGATATAGTAGTAATAATATTTGAATGAACTGTGCGAAATCGACTGTGCCTTAAGGGGCTCGAAAATTAGTGCTACGATGCCTGTTGGACTCCTATTTGATATTTCAAGGTAAGGTTGAATTATATTTAATTAATTTAATTTAATGCGTACAATACAGTTTAAGACTTCTAAACCTGGAAGAAATTTAAAAAAAAGACTTTAATTGGAGGTGTGCATTAGATCGCACTGTGATGTTCGAGATTTTTACAAAATATTTTAAATAATTGAAGATGTTTATTGTAGAGATAAAAAAATTATTTTGTTACTTCTTGTTATTAAATACTGTAAACCTACATATAAACGAAACCCACTGTTTTTTTTTAACAAAAGCTTGTCTCTTTCTTAAATAAAAAAATATCTTCAACATTACTTGAATAATATCCTGTAAAAAATAAAAATAATTATAATTTTTATAATATCATATCAAGACTTCAAAAAAGTAGTATGTACATTACGGATCATTCTGTATAAGGAATTAGTAAAAGAGTATATTTAATTTATTTTATTAATCGTTATTAATTGTTTGCTTATTTTAAAGATAACAATTTTCTTACTTGTTACTTACAATGAAATACATCATTAATGTCTAGAAATAACTTTCCAATACGTGATTCATTCTTAACGTATATACGTTATGTTATGACGTATTATGAATATAAAATCGTAAGGCTTTCCTTGAAATAGGCGCTCGAACAACTAGTATCTATCAAGAATTGCAATTATGTTGACAAAATGAATGAAGGGAAAAACAAATGTATGTAGCAAGAATAGATCGAACTATTTTTTAATCTACGTACGATTGTATTTTAATTAATTTATAAACTGCATCATTTCCTCAAATTCTTTATTTAAATTATTACTATTGACATCATAATTTATTAAAAAAAATTGTCCAATAACATTGAGTTTTTGGGAAACCATCAGAAATTTATAGGAAAACCTATAAAAATTATGGGAAATGCCATTACATACTTCGTTGCGAAAAAATCGCGAATATCTCCTCATATCCTCTTTGCATCACACGTGGAGATCCCAAATGATTAAACTTTCTAGTAACCGTCATGCTTCATTGATTCATCATTGTTACCCAGGACAACCCCTATATAAATCCCTCCGGAATAAATAGCCCCCAGTCAGTGTGTAGTAACAGCTCTGAAGATGCTCCTGAAGAGAGTGGACGAAACGTCGGCAGAAGCTAGAACAACGACGGTTCCAACCCGGAAACCAAGAATATGGCGTTATAGACGACCGCGGAAACTTACGTAGGGCTTGAGATAGGAATCTCAAGAACTAAGGACAAATCGTTTTCTCTGTCCTTGCGATTATGATTCTCTCATTCTTGCATTAACCAATCACCTTTTAAAAACACATTTTAGAATTTTTATAAGCTATCGCACAACCAAACGACAACTATTTCTGCCCTTCCAAGAAACGACAATATATGCCCGGGTACAATAACTTTCCCGCAAAATAATTCCTAACGAATGCATCGTTCCAGCCTATGACCTCTGAACTCCTCTGCAATGGTACAATGATCAATCTTTTATGCGGTACACACACATATTCTACTTCTGTGAGATCGTAATGAACCTTGCAAGTCATTAAATCAATCGTAAATAACTTCAAGCAATGCTGACGTTTTGGTGTACGCCATAATCCCTTTTATAGCTTCGTTAAATGTGCCTTTAACACCTTCGTTGGATGTCAAGTTAAAAAATAAAAAAGAAGATTATTGGATGCATACCATATAGGTACGTGTCTGTAAATTGGTTGTTAAAATAGGAATGAGTTATTTGGAATGTTGAGATCATATATACACTATATTGTTGATCCTTTGCATAAAAACATCCTCAACAATCGTGTAAGTATTTAGGATCTTGTCTAAGCCATTTGTTGGACAACATTTTACATTGCGCAGGGTTCACTCCAATCTAAAATAAGCAATCTACTCTTTGGGATACCGTCTTGTTTGACCAACAGCTTCCATATTACATTGTTTGTGTGAGTTGTACCTTCTGGTGTCAAACAATTAAGTGGACTGTTTTCGTCCACGGTGTTACAAAGTTCTTATTAGCATGAACGGAAAATAATGTAAAAATACAGAAATTACTAAGGAAAAACAATAAAAAAGAAGAATGAAGAAAAAAAGAAAGAATAAGTAAAATTTAAGCTTTTACAATTTTTTGATAGAGATTGTCTGTTCCTTCGAAACGTTGGAGCCCTTACATTCTGTTTCTTTAGGGTACCTTGGTTCCTGTGATCCCTGACTGCTATTTGGTCTATGACTTGTTTCCACTCTTCTGCGTTGAGTATTTTCTGTCTTCAATTTGTTATGCCCATTCAATAACTACAATTACTTGTTGTATCTTACCTTTCGCTCTGATAATTGGGGGCTTCCATTCCTATATCGTTCTTATGTCTTTTTCTTTATTCGTCTATAATACCGGATTAATTGGCTTTTCATTTATTACACGATATCTTCTTCTATTGTTTCGATCGCTTCATAGTTCATTCACTGTTTAGGTACACCCTTTTCTATTTTCGGCCACTATTAGCCTACATTTTTTTATTTATAGGTTCTTTATTTTCTTTTGCCTTCAAATCGTAATTTTCAGTGTTTTTCCTTTGAGTTTTTATTTTCCCATTTTCCTTCTTTCCCTTTGCCCCCTTTTTATAGTTATTTGCTTTTACATGTGTTTTGATTAACTAAGAAGGAAGAGGGAAAATTACAAATAATAGAGTATGATGGCAGGACAATATTGGCAGTGCTAGAAGATGTTGACGAAGGTATACAACGCAACGTGGCACAACGAAATAAATGAAAGAAAAAATAAGTTTTTTGTTTTCCTTATTTAAAGACCTAAAAACACAAATGAAAAGATACTGAAAATTGCATTTTTATAGAAAGTAATTAATAAACTTTAAAAACCATGACTGTCGATAACTATCCAGATTCTTTTTCTTCAAATCCACAAAGTTTTACCAAGAGGAAAATAGCAAGTTCTTATTGATTCACTGAAGTAAGACAAAAATAATTTAGCGAGGTGTATTTTTTAATTATTTCCTCTATAAAACAGGCGTCGCTGCTCAGGTTGAAGACGACATACTAGAAGCACGATTATGATGAAGGTACAATACCCGATTCTTTCATATTCCATGAATAATTTTATGGTCAACGAATTAAGACTTCGAATTGATGATATCCGGTCGTAGTATATATTCATACGAATCTTCAGTATGTTGTTACTCTTTTATTTTTCTTGCTTGTTGTTTTCTGTTTCGCGGTTCGGTTCTTCCAAGCTACCTCGATTATCTCTAATCTGCTTCTTGAGATCCATCTGCATTATTATACATATTTCAATGCTCCAATTATAATTTTAAATTCTGACAAGTAGTATGTGTTCGTGAAGCGTTATATACCTCGTGTATTGTGTATTGTGCCGCTTAGGATGCGCATTCGCGATGGTATTGTGCTAGATTGTTGTATTTCAAGCAGGGTGAATCATTATTTTATATGGACTTACGTTTCCTTTCCATCCTTTTATGCACTCCTATATTTAATGCTAATAGAGTTACGATTAATGTTATCCGTTGTTGTTTAATGATAACGTTTTAGTAACCTGGAGGGTAAATAACTATGTACACTACCGTTCAGAGAAGTTCGGTCGGTTACTAAAAAACATGAAAAGGTTACAGAAACAAACGAAACTAAAAACAAAATGCAATTTTATTGTGTGTACAGGTAAAAAAGACAAAAATAAATAAATAAAAAGTTATTCTGGC